>JANHFQ010005275.1:53300-67989 GCA_032468035.1 Aparallactus werneri | reverse complement strand
CAATCGCGATCGGTCATATTCGGAACGGGTCACTCTCCAATCGCACTCTAAAACCCGTCTCCGGCTCTTCATCCACCTGAGCTCCTCGGAAAACCAGGGAGCTCGACGGGGTCGGCATCGGGTCAGGGGACGCATGGGAACGGTTTGGTCAAGTGCCTCAGCAGCTGCACTCTGCCATGCCTCCGCTAGGGCGTCAACCAAACCGTGAGCGAGGGGAGCAGGAATAGACCCAAGTGCCTGCAGGAACCGATCAGGGTCCATAAGGCGCCTGGGGCGGAACCACATGGTTGGTTCCGCCACCCGGTGGTTGGGGGCGGCATATTGGAAGACCAGTCGCAGGGAATAGTAATCTGTCCACGACAAGGGGGAACTTACCAGTGATCCCCCTCCCAGACCACTTAACCACTGTCCAAATAGGAAATCCAGGTCGGGTGTGTTTCCTCCCTCATGGGTCAGCCCGACAATAACCTGGGTCAGGTCCATGGTTGTCATGGAAGCCGTGAACTCCCGGGATAATCCAGATGAACTCCCCAGGGAGGGCAGGTTGAAATCCCCCAGAACCATCAATCTGGGGCAATCAACTGCCAGCCCGGTTGTCAAGGGCTGAAATGTACAGTTTTTTGATATCACTGTACCAGGAGACACCAGAGTTGGAAAAAAAGAACTTGAAAAACTCACAAAATATCAAAACCTGGCCATCGAAAATTCATGGTTAGGATGAAACATGTAACAGATACCCATTGTCATCGGGGCACTTGGTACCATGTCCAAGAATTTTACAAAACCCATCAAGAAATTGCAGCTTCCTGCAATAATACCAGTGGAACTGCAAAAAATTATGCTACTTGGAGCATCATATATTTTAAGGAGATACTTGGTTGATACCTAGGACACTGGCAGCAACCCGTATCAACCATTAGCACCAGTCACTGATATTTGTGATACATTTCTGAATGTTCAGCTGACTGAGTTTCATATTTAATGAATAATAATAATAATAATAATAGTAGTAGTAGTAGTAGTAGTAGTAGTAGTAGTAGTAGAATTCTAGCTCAAGAAAAGATCCCAATGAGCTTAGTCAAACACATTCTATATAAAGTTATTTAAAGTTGGCACTTTAATGCAACCAAAAGGCAAATAACTTAGGTATCAGTCTCACGCCAATTCACCTCCAGATAAGTAGGAATAAAACTGCAATCTTAAGTATATAGCAGATCCCTTTCATTTTTTGTTTTGATGAAATGTGTGATTAAGCATGGATCGGACCAATACAGTTTATATTTCATTATGACACAAGGCAAATACTAATATGTTTGGCTGCTGAGTTTTGATAACTGGCTTAATCACAAGTGTATTTGAAAATAATCCTGCAGGGATCACATAAAAAAGGAAAAAAAGACAAATGCACTCTTTGTATAAAATTACCTTTGAACAAAACAAAACAAAGCCAAATTTATAACATTAAATATTATTTATATTTAAACCTGGGAGATATTTTGTAATTCGGTTCTTCTTAACAAAACTTTACCTCTTTTGCCAAAAAAGGATTTGTTAACAAAGTGAAAAATTTAAGAATGTTACAATTTAAAAAGAAGCTCCTTTATTGAGCAGGTTCAGGGTCCGTAGTAAGGCACAAATTCTACATATTCAGACAGTTGCAGAGATGCAGATGTTAAACTTCATGTTATGATTACCTAAACTTCCAGCAATGCTGCCTTGTGAGCTGATAGAGAAGGTGAACTGAACAGAAATCAACCACACAGCTATTGTGATTTCCCCCCAAGCAGGCTATTCATCCCAGTGTAGGATTCTGGCATGAGTGACTGATGGAATATTTGACTGATGTAATTTATGGTGCTTGATATGACAGCCCATTTCAGAGAGCTCGAGGTTTACAGTATTTGGTACTAGTACTTGCTGCTGAAACAAGAAATTACTCTCCTTGGACAGACTGTAATTTAATAGTACAACTGTGCAGCTAGCCACCTCCTACTGTATTTCACCACCCACTCCAGTCAGGGTTGATAGATAGTTCTCGGGACCTGAAAAGGATGCTGTAATGTATCCAGCTCACAGTCTTGAAAGATACATGAAGGGCAAAACCTAAGCCAAATATGTCATCGATCTATCTCTTGAAGTTAGCAAACAAAACATAGCCAAAATGAAGAATGTGCTCTCTGACTTTGAAGCTCTCAAATGACCCTTCCAGCAAGACCATTCAGGAACCAGTCCCCCAGGAGTGAGGAGAAAATGAAAGGAGGAAACAATACTAGTTCCTCTCCATAGCAGCCTTACTCAACGAGAACCTTCTGAAGTGTTCCTTCTCCTCCTGCTAGGTGGTTAAATGCATAGGGTTCTTCTTTCCCATTCAGAGTCCAGACACACCTTCATGCAGCACTCACACTTCCCTTTCACCTGATGTCCTCCTTGTGCTCAGCTAATGAATTAGTGTTTTTGTATCTCTCTGCCTCCATTTAGTGGCAGTCCGGATATTCTATGCCTATTTTCTATCCTCTTATTTTCCACTAGAAGATAGGAAGGGAGGAGGGGGAAGAGGAAGAGAATAGCCGGGAGTACCTCTCTGGACTCCATTTCCTGCACATTCTGCTGTGCTGCTCAGACGATAAGTTGCCAATGCCAGCATCAGATTTCTACAAAATTTAGAAGCAGAAACAACTGGGAACTAAGATTTACACTTCCATCAAGCATTGTTATTCTCCTTACATTTGGGAAACCAAGACTATGAAATCCACACTGGATCAAAGTTATATCTACAGTAGTACTTTTGATATAAGACTGAATATTACTGTTGATAAGAAAAAATAGTGAAAATTTGTATAGATGGATGGAAGAAGACAGGGAAGGGAGATGAGAGTTAAGCAAATGGGTTCAAAGAAGAGCAATAGGAAAGATTAAAAAAATAGAAGAAATTAAGTCCTGCGAGGAGAGCTTAGCAAAACAGTCGTTTTAGCTTTGAGAAAAAAATATTGAAGAAAAGGATATAATAGGATTCTTACAGGAGAATGGAAGAAAGAAGGAAATTATTCTGTTCTCAAACATCTTGGAGGATGGGAACAATGTCTTAAATTACAGAATAGTCTGGTGAAAGTTAGAAAATATAGCATAGAAGGGGAATCAGTGACCAAGGCAATTGCTGAATTCCCTTTTACTGGTTTGCAGTCAAACAAAGGATGGACTATCACCTACTGGAAATGGCTTTAATTTGAAGAAGTGCACTTTGTAGGACAGTGAAGTGACAACTGAAAATGAATGAGGGTGTTAAGCATCAGTCTTTTCTTGCCAAAAGATGTACCAGGCACAGATTTCTAAAGCTTCGGTAAGAAAGAGAAATACAATTGTTACCAAAGGGGATGGAGCAAGGAACCTACAGTTATTGCTATGTGTTAAATGCAAATTCATTTAGAGTGAGATAAAGCTTCACACTCTTTACTTTTTTCATCCTGTTTGTTTTGCACAAATGCCTTGAATCCTTTTTTTGAGAGGGGGGATGGCAGATGGATAATTTTCATCTGGATTAGTCTGGTCAGCTGTTTGCCTCTGACCTTGAAAGAACTAGCACTGTGGTATAAAGAGATGATCTGTAAACCAACCCTGGCTTTGAACAGTACATGGGAAATATAGCAGTCTTAGGATGCAGTATCTCTCCATCAAATGCTTTCCTAAAGATTAGGGCAATGGCAGAGAATGGAGAGGGGGGGGGGTATCATCAGATTTTCTTTATCTGTCCTTGCTGGTACTTTAACTTGTATAAGAGCCTTTAGTGGCTCACTGAGCTAAATGCTTCAATTTGTGTTTGCATTTCACTGACAGCTGCCTGTAATTATGGCAAGTTTGAATCTCACTAGGCTCAAGGTTGACTCAGCCTTTCATCCTTCTGAGGTAAGTAAAATAAAGACCCAAAATAAGCTGCCCAGAGTCCTTCGGGAGTTGGGCGGCATAAAAATGTGAATAAAAATTTTAAAAAATGTAAACAAGAGACAGAAAAATAGTGGGCATTTTGGTAATCTCAAATATGTTTAGAAAAATAATTCAAATAGGGCTTTATTTTGGGGGGTGGGGTGGAGAAGGAATGAAGTGAAGATACTAGTTCTGTAATGTATTTGAATGTTCTTGGGCGGGAAAACCTTGTATTCTGATTGGCTAACTAGCTGGCCAAAACACTATATAAGCTAGCCTGTTTGAACTGACCAGTTGCTGCGTATCCACCATTGATTAAAGAGCTATCACCTTTGGCTACACCTGGCTCCGAGTTTCCTTGCTCCCCCAGCCAAGCAGGGAACTTAACAAGTTCCTAAGTTCTTTCAACAAAATGAACATATCTATTCTTCTTCACAATATTAATTAGGTGTATTTATCATATTAAGCTGATATCATTAACTGAGAGACGAAACAAGAATAGTCTTGATCCTAGGATATCCTATAGTTGCCTTAGGAACTATAGGATTGTTTAGGATTTGGAATGAGATAATGTACAAGAAGTTTTGATCGATGATAGAACATGGGTGCTAAGGTGGTTTGTTCTACTTGTACTTACACAGTACTATGCTATTCAACATTGATTTCAAAAGACCAAGTATATCATTAATATGTGTGGGAGAGCCATCACGTGGATAATTCGGATGATAGTTTTTCATACCAACCTTTGGCAGCTGGAGATGACTGACATGCTAAAATGGGCTATATAACAGAACACTCATAACCCCTCATCTTTGGAAGGGCATTGTGAAGCTCCTAGAGTGTAACTTTTTCTGAACCCTTAGCCTACAATCAGTATCCAAAGGCCAAACCAAACAAGGATATGACTATGACTAGTGATAATTGTTGGAATGCCATATATTTTACATCATTCTTCTTATTCTTTTACATACATTTGTTCTCCCTAAAAGTCTTTAGTGAGTTCCTTTTTTATGTTCCATATGTTTTTCAGATAAATTAAAATAAAAAATTAAAATCTAGTTCAAACATAGGTAACACATAATATTCTGTGGGAATAGGACAATATATTCCATAAGTATAATGCTATACAACAGGACAAGGTTGCAGATATTGCACCCATGTTAGAAAAGGTTACATATCCTTTCCATAAAGAATTTCCCAATTTCCTGATTGTATCTGCTACACTTAAAAAAGCTAGGATATTTTCCACATCCTAATTCTCCTGCAGATGTAAGGCATTCTGGATTTTATGTATCATATTGATGAATATCTGACTATTTGTTTTCTGTAGTTTTTCCCATGTTTTATGAAACGTAATAAAAATTATACATTTTGACATCTGACTAAATACGTCCAGTTTTAGATTAACTGAATAAAACTGAGTATAAATTTTACACAGGTTCATTTGGGAAAGTATTCTTTTGCTGGATTTTAACTACTAACCATTGCCACAAGCTTTGGAGGAAGTGACAATCAAGTTGAACATTACAGTTTGGTGGCTTAATAATATTTTTCAGGAAACAAAGCCCTGCCTTATGTTATGTATACCCTCACTTAACAGCATTGCAGATAAAGAGACTTAGAGAAAAGGTTGTTATTTGTTCTGAAGGCTATTTCTAAAGATTAGATTCAAAGATCGTGCCAGAATGCTCATGTGATGAGAACTCTCTATTGTTCTTCTGCCTAAATTCACTCCTATGGTACCACCCACCAAAAGGAAAGTCAAAGACAATTACCTTAACAAGGAGACTTTTATAAACACAGGTCCTCATCTGTACTTATTAATATTATTAGTATAATATTAATATTAGTATAAATAGTATATTAGTATGTTGGTGTGAAGCAGTGTTCTCCAATATGTTAGATATGAATTGATTTTCTTGAGCAATTATGGCTAGGATTTATATTTGTTGCAATTCAATGTGTGTGGAAGAAATTAGGCACAAAGATTTATACTATTACATTGTATCATTTAGCATCAGCTCGGTGCATCTAAGCTCATATTTAATATTTAAATTTTGAGTTGATGACCCCACCTGAAAATCAGGTTAATAATAATAAATAATAATTTATTAAGTTCATAAGGTGTCTGATTCCCAATCACTTTACAAATTGTTAAAAGATATTTCCAAAGAAGTTAAAACAACCTAGTTAATTAGTTATAACAGGTTAGGTTCATGTTAACTTCAGTAAACTTCTGAGATTTTCTCTAAGTGTTTTTCACAGGACCAAGGCTTTAGGTCTGGAAATATACATGAAAACCATGTTTTAAAAAATGTCATTAAAGGACATTTAAAAAGATGAGCATCCTATCCTAAAGGATATGTGTGTGATTTTCCATTGTTTCATTTGGGTGGATCCTCATTTATATCACTTAAACTGATAGTTGAATTGTATTCCAGAATCTGTCATTGTTTCATCTAATACATTCTAATTCAAAGAAAAGAAAAACGTGGGTTTTTTGCTCCCATCTCCAAAAGGTTACCTCTTCAGTGCTTATTATAAATACAGTAGCGGCTTTGTTAATCGATGCCACTAGGTTAAAAGTGCTCAGCTGTATGATTTGTCTGTTTCATTTTTTTTCTTTGTTGTCAAAAATTTTTCATTCCCATTTTTCTTTGAAATGCAGAACAGTTTGCTTTCACTTGCCCACAATTTTTGAAAGCAAAATGTAAATCATTGGAATGTATTTTCTTTGCTTACAAACACTTCCTCTTGGGAAAAAAAAGCCACATTTTGATATCAGGGTGCATTTGGGGTATTTTGTTACAAAAATTAAGCTGCATTATTCAGAAATTCCCTATAGGAACATCACCAAATATAAAACATCGCCATGAAGATTTCTATCACAGATTTATATTGCTCTAGCTGTTAATAATGGAATAAACTATTGCTAATCTCAGCAATGGTGACTGGATGGATGAATGTACCCCTACTAAAAAGGCACAGGAGACCTTCTTGGCCAAAAATCTATTTATTTCCCTCTTATTCTCAAATATCAGGCAGAAGCTCTATCTTTCTCTCTTGAGTTTTTGCAACCCCATATTTAAAACGATCAGGTTTTCCCATTTCCCGTGCAGAGTTTTCATCAGCAGATTTGATATATGGATTGAGATCAATTTTTCTTATGGCAAATCTATACGTTATTCTACTTCTTCATTTGGTACTGTTTGCTGAGTGGCTGCAACTTGGGAGCAAAGGTCACTATCTTGCTGCTGGAGCAGGCGAGTAATATTTTACTCCTCATAAGGGTAGTGAGAGATATTAAATCACACTTGACGTACCTGAAGCAAAGCAACTTCATCCATATTTTATCTGCTGTAAATTTAATACCACAGCACTTTTTAGGGTGATGTATTTATTAACTGGCTGGGGATGAACACTACAGAAATTCAGTTTGTTCAGGAAAATAAAATGAAGACACCCTGACAAGTTTATGAAGTAAGCACAATAGCTATTTATTACTTTTTAAATACATAGAGGGCCTAAATGTTTTTAGCAGGAGTTGCCCAATAAGTAAATAAAACTTCCCAAATCATCTCTGCTTGCTTTCCTTTGGAATTTTAATAAAGTTTCATCTTTATTTTAAAAATGCTGCCTTAGCTTCCATCAACATAAACTCTACTTTCTTATGGAAATAAATATATCTAAAGGGCATAGATAAAACACATTAGGATTGCGAGTGGGGAAGAATTGTGGTCCCAGTCTCATATTAAATTCTTACAAATCATTTCCCTATCCTTCTCCCTATGGAAATTTGTTTTATTATTATTTTTTAAAATCCTCCCAATAAATCGAAACATGAGAGCAATCGGGTTTTGAAGGCAAAGACTGCCTTGAAGTTAGTGAATCACTTTTCATTTGGTAGTGTTTGACTCAGGCTATTCTCTTAGACTTATAAATTACAGTATGTTCTTCTCTGTATCTTCTATTGAGTTCTGTGGACTGAAGAACCAAAACCCTGGGCAGTGTCTGGAGTGACTATTGTCAGTTGGCAGACTGCACAATCAAAAATGTGGATACTATTGTCAGATAAAATAGGGGAAGGAGCATGAAATCCCAGTTTGCTGCCATCTTGATTCAAATGCAATATCTCAGGGGTGTCAAACTCACGCCATCATGGTGGTGTCATGTGATGTATTGGGACTTTTTCTCCCTTTGCTGGGCATTGTCGTGGTCAGTGCATGATGCATCCAGCCCACAGACCACAAGTTCGACAGCCCTGGAATATCTAGTATATGATGGTGGCAGATACTTTTTTAAATGAGCTATAATCCATGTTTTCTGATAGTGATCCATTATGGATTGTTAACTAAGGATGATATTTAGATGGCTCTTTTGGTTATGTTTTCCCCCATAATCTGGGGAAAAGTAGGGGGCATATTTCAGAATTAATTTCTGTCAGCTGCCATCTTATGCTTGCTTGTGTTTCACTGCTCTGCACTGACAGACTGCCATGAACTGTGGGGAGGGAGAATGCTTGGGAAAATGAAAGTACGTGCTATACCTCCTCGAGACAGGGCGTCAAGGTCACCCAGCTGGAAGGAGGGAGCTGCATATCAAATGGGCTTGGACTGACTGTTATGACAGTTAAGGGAAGAAAAAGTAGAAGTTAGAAGTTTTGTCATATGATTCTCAGTTCTGGCTATGTAATACTGCAATATTTATTTGTTTGTTTATTTATTTATTTATTTATTTAATTTAATTTAATTTATTTATTATTTGGAATTCTATGCCACCCCTTTCCCAAGGGACTCAGGGCGGCGTACAACATATAAAAAACAGGCAATACAAAAATTAAAAACATATTAAATTAAATAGTCCAAATACATCAAATTTTAAAAAAACGTTGGGAAAAGACAATTTAAAATTTAATTTTTTTAAAAAAATTATTCAATTAAAAAGGCCCGACGCATCCCTAAAATGCTTGACCAAACAGCCACGTCTTCAGGGCACAGTGGAAGGATCAGAGATCGGGGACCGTTCGTAACTCCGGTGGCAAGGTGTTCTAGAGGGTAGGGGCTCCCACAGAGAAGGCCTTCCCCCTGGGGGTCACCAGCCGACATTGTCTTGCTGAGGGCACCCTGAGGAGGCCGACTCTGTGAGAGCGAACTGGGCGATGGGAGGCTATCGGTAGCAGAAGGTGGTCTTGCAGGTATTCTGGTCCTAAGCCATGTAGGGCTTTGAATGTCATAACAAGGACCTTGAATTGCACCCGGAAGGCAACCGGAAGCCAATGCAGGCCGCGCAGGAGTGGTGTGACATGGGAGTACCTAGGTACTCCCATGACTACCCACGTGGCCGCATTTTGCACCAGCTGCAATCTCCAGGTTCTCATCAAGGGCAGCCCCATGTAGAGAGCATTACAGTAGTCCAATCTAGAGATGATGAGGGCGTGGGTGACTGTGAAATGGGTATGTTATCCATTTCAAAAGCATAGGTAAATGATCATTAAAACATAAAATAGTACAATAATATTTGGTCTAGTGTACGGCCCCAGGCTAGAAAATAGAAAATCATGACCTCTACTCCCACCTTTGGCATGAAAACTGGCTGGGTGACTTTGGGCCAGTCGCTTTCAGCCCAACTCACCTCACAGGATGGTTGTTATGGGGAAAATAGGAGAAAAGACCATTAGATATATTCACTGCTTTGAGATGTTTATAAAAATAATAATAAAGTTGGGACATAAAATAAATATTTCTAACTCAATACAGCTTCTCAATAGCAAAGAAAAAAAATAATTTTGTATACCTTTAGTTTGCTCTCCATAGTTTACATTCCATATCTTTTATTAAAAATAACGAGAACAATTTGAATAATTGTCAAAAGTTTCATAGTCTAATCAATTCTTTGTTTTCTAAATTAGGCACGTGATGTTTAAATTCTTATAAACATTGTTTTCAATAACGTACTTATTTATCAGATGAGGGTGAAGTCTTCATATGGGATGTGAAAAGCAGGCGGTGTCTGAACAAGTTTACTGATGAAGGTTGTCTACATGGTACTTCTATTGCAGTCTCTAAAAACAGCCAATATATTGCATGTGGGTAAGTAAGCAAAAGGAAAGCCAAATACTGTATAATTAAACATTGAGCACCTATGTGCACAAGGAGAGAGACTGAACTGCATACACATTAAACCATGGCTTACTGAACCATGATTTACAAGCCAAAATGTCTGCATGTACATGAGGCATTATCTTTGGAATATATGATCCAGATCAGATTTGTGGAAGTATTTCAGTGCCAACTCTGGATTAGTCCACTCTATATAAAGAAATTTATTTTTTATTTGTTAAAACTTATATGCTGCCCACCTACTCGTGGACTCCGGGTGGCTCACAACAATAACAGTGATAAAAACAATTAAAATATTAAAAAACATTAAAAACAGTACAAATATCTTCAATTGGAGGTAATTTCTTGGACTATTGAAATCATTCAGCGGGATGACTCACAAAATGCCCTCCAAGTTTGCTGATGAAAGCAATCTATCATCTTTAAAATATCATTAAGACTGCTTCAGAGATCAGTGACATCACAGGGGCAATATTGCCTGTTCATTTCCACACATGTAACTTTTCCCTTTAAAAATTAAGGGCTACCAAACATGAAACTACATTATTGATCAAACATAATCATGGAGGTAGTCAGCTAGCAAATCTTGTCCACAGCTTGAGTCAGACCAGCTGGAACCTGTAGGGTTTCTGAATTGATGACATGTCTCATAATTTAAAGATACTTATAATAATTTTGATATCCTTTAAGCCAAATCTGAATGTTTTCAAATGTTCCTTTTTCCGAGAAGAAAATTATCCTCTCATTTATGTGGAGTGTGATTGAAAATAACCTTTTGGGTTTGTTTTTGTTAAACATTTGAGTATGTGCTACAATATAAGAAGCTGACTGTTTCTAAGACATCAATTTTTTTTCTAGTTCTAATTCTGGAGTTGTGAATGTGTATGCCCATGATGATTGTATCAGAGAAACATGTCCTAAGCCTCTTAAGGCTATAATGAATCTAGTCACACCTGCTACATCATTAGTATTCAACCCAACCACTGAAATACTAGCAATGGCTTCTAATAGAACTGATGATGCATTGAAACTGGTAAGTACATTTTTATTAATGTGCTGAAACTTTCGTTTTCTCCTTTTTGCACATATTTGCATGGAAGAGGGCAAACCAAAATAAAAAGTGAAAGAGAATTTCAAGCAACAGGTTTTTTGAAAGAAATGTTCAAGGGCAATGAGATTGCATTTTACTATAATGCAGAACCCTTTATTTACACAAAATACTTGCGTAACCTTACAACCATGTTGTGATTACTTAGGGTATTTTAAATGTCAAAAAGAGAATTCAAATATCTATAATTAACATCTCCCTTGCCTCCTTTATGAAAACTTTCTTCAGAATTGTTTTACTCTTTGCAGAAGAAACAAATAATATTTAATTTGTAAGGATTACAAATATCAGCATAAAGCATCTATTCAGAGGAAGATTAATTCAGTGATTTATTCATAATAAAATAATACTGAAAGCCAATCATCTGGTTCTTATTTTTTTTAAGGTAGGCAGTTTCAGTACTTGAAATTGTTACTTGAGAAAAAGATCTGGCTGAAATTTTATATATAAGTCAAAAATCTCGAGATTTCATTGGCTCTTCCTGAATAAGATATTAGCTGTTTTATTGCTGTATCAAAATTAAGTATCTTCTAATAAATGAAGAAGTCTACCTGTGAATAAGTTTAAAACATCATGCAGAGTTTGCCTTCATTTTTATTTTTAACAATTATATTCCTTTTTATAGGTCCATATTCCTTCATTTACAGTATTCTCAAATTTTCCTGTGTTCAGGAGAAAGTTGTTATATTTAGTTTACTGTATGGATTTCTCACCAAGAAGTGGATATTTTTCCATAGCAAACAACAAAGGGAAAGCTTTATTGTATAGGTATGTAATAAATAATTATTACTATAAGTTCTTGCATACCTTTGATATTGCTTTTCATAATAATCATAGTAAAAAAGATTTTAGTATACAATGGGGGTGTAAGGAAGAACAATTAACCCTGAGTCTGCTTCAGTCAATATTTGGTACGTTTAAGTACTACATGTTAAAGCAAGTATTAAAACCAACTAAAATTTGATAGGAAAAAAATCAAAATAATAGTATTTCTGATGGATGACAAACAAGCATGACTATTTTATTAGGCTTAAGTCTAATAAAATCAGTATACCTCAACTCTTTAGTTAATATTATCACAAAATATCTTTAATTAGAAGTCACCTCCAGAAAAGCTATATCAAATGATATGTGGCATGGATAGGTGATAACAAGTTCTTAAGCTAATGTTAATTCTGTTTAACTTTTACAGGTTGAAACACTACTCTGATTTCTAAAATGACTACTTTAAAATTAGGTAAGAATTAAATAAAATAGGCGGCTTGAATTGTTGCGAACATTGGAAAGGATTTATTTAATCCGTGCAAAAATATTTTTTTATTTATAACAAAAATGCAGGATTTGAGAAATTGTACAAAAAGCATGATAGAGGTTCAAGAATATCAATTTTGAAACAGTTTATAAAATTAAGAATTAAAATAATAAAATAACGATGTGAGTTACTATTCCTTTTTCCTTTTATTCTTGGTAGTTTTTTTGTCAGGATAAATATCTTTAAGGAAACAGTAATAAACAATCAATTCTATTCCTATAGTCCTATAAATATTCTTCAAGCTGAATTTGATTTCTCTAGAGACATGTAGTTTTCTTGAAAATAACATGGGCGTGGCTTGCTATTCCCTCCACTGTGATTTTTTTAAATTTCTCAGTAAATTAACGTTGCCACTTAGCCTTCTATAAATAATTAATAGAGATGCCATTGGTGTTGAATATTTTGCAGAAGGAATGTTCACAGCTACCAACTAGTTTTAGATGGCTCAGTCTCAATCATTCTTTCACAAAATGTATTGATCTCATAATTAAAACTATTGCAACATCTGAAGAGTGAGATACATCAATTTAATAGCAAGGTTATTTACCATTGTTATTTATGATCTTAGGTTGAGTATAACATTCTCTTAAAATTCTGGGGGGATGATTTGGGATGGAAGTTGCTGTATCCTACTAAGACATTTAATCGTCTAAAATTTCTTTTAAGTAATCACAATCTGTGCTTTTGTCTGAAACCTTTTGAGGAAATTGGAAAATAACACCCAACAGTTCTTCATAGTGAATCCTGTTGTTAATTTATCATGTTTTCTTAGACATATAAATACAGCTTAAGAAATTAATTCTTCATTGTTATCTCAAAACTTTGGAGAACTAAAGAACAACTTTGGTTGGCTCAGTGGAATTTAATATGAAAAATAGTTCTGGTTGAAAACTTGTACAAAAACACAGAGCTTTGAAATGGAAAACAATGATGGATAAAATTACTTAAATCAGGTCACATTAACAACACTTCTCCTAATGAACCACCTTCATCTCTACAAATGTTATTTTGGGAAGAGCAGTTGAATATGAATGTTTAAATGTCTGTATTTGTCTTTAAAATCACATCTATATTCATGTCTGTGTGTCCTATTTTTTCCCTAATCAAGTTTGTTTTTCTTATTAGTTTTTCTTGTTAATTAAACACATTAATTAAAATTAAATTAACCTATGCTTCCTTACTTATCAGTGAATGTTATTACAACAAAGTCCATTGCAGATTAAAAGCTCTTTAATCTCCCAGAGTATTTAATCAGTGTAAGAATAGTTGGGAGTTGTGATAAATTATTCCTCTATACAGGAATCATACATGTATGATTGGCAGATGATTCTGCTGAAACAAAACAAACCCCTGTATTACAAATATTATCAGTAAGAATCTTCTAATAAATTGTTGTGAAGATGTGCAAATTAGTGTGGCTCTGCCAAGTATTTATGAGCTTAAACTTTAAAAAAAGGACAGTTAAATATCTGAATTTTAGCTTGTGAGGATATAATTTCATTGCACAGCTTAATGTGTTAATTTTCTTAATTTTAGAATGTTGATTTTTCTATAACCCATACAAAAGGTAAAATATATACATGTTCAGTTAATATATTAACATAGCTAATTATTTAATGTCTTGCTGATTCAATAAACCTAGGCAATGAAAGGGTTTTTTTCTATGGAGTGCAATCTTACAAAAATGTGTTGACTGACTCTTCAATTTTTCTTTTATACAGATCGTGCAACTTGTTCTAAGAAAACAGATTTTATTGTCTTTTTTTAAAAAAAACAAGTATTTCTTCACCAATAAATTTTTTTGTAATTTACAAACTAGCTTCCATTGTTTTGCGTTATATTATCAATCTTTATTTAAAAGAAAATAGCAGGTGAAGATAAGTAATTATACCCATACTGGGCAATGACATGGGTGTATATGGTAGAAGTGAATTGAAAAAGAGTCTCAAAGGTGCTTTTTTTTTTCAAGAGGCAACTGGACTTTGTGGTTTTTCTTTGGAAAGAAAAAGAGTAAATTCATTCCTCCTTTTGGGCACATAGAATATTCAGCATGCTTTATACTGGACATGCTTTATACTTATTTATTTTTATCCCACCTTTATTACTTTACTAGCTAGTTACCTGGCTTCGCCTGGGTACCCCTTCCCTCTACATATTACATATTACATATCCCCCCACCCCCCAACTAGGCAAGCCAAATCTCCTCCACTGCGCTTTCACGCTTGGCCCCGG
>JANHFQ010005275.1:35788-48783 GCA_032468035.1 Aparallactus werneri | reverse complement strand
GTGAAGGCATCAAGCTAGAAACTGGGAGACCATGAGTTCTAGTCAGGCACAAAGCCAGTTGGGTGATCTTGGGCCAGTCAGCTTTTCTCAGCCCTAGAAAGGAAGCAATGGCAAACTTTCAAAAAAAAAACCTTTCAAGAAAACTGCAGCTATTTGTCCAGGTACTTGCCAGATGTTGAAAAAAATCTGACTAGCTCACACACAAAATAGTACATTCTACATGAATTCTCTTAAACGACTTGGAAGTTTAAAGTAAATAGTTATTGCATCAATGTAAGATTTCCCATTTTATTTATATTTTGTTTATCAGATTTATACAGTTGCCCATATCTCAAGAAGTGGATAGTGTACAACAATAAAAAAAAAGAATTATATAAATACTACCATTATAAAAATAGAAAGCAATCATTATTAAATATTAAATAAACACAGACATGGAGAGAGTGATTATCGGAGCCATCATAAAATGTTACTGGATTCCTATGAACCCAAGCCTAATGACATAACCAGGTCTTGAGGGATTTCTGGAATATTAAGAGGGATGAAGCTAACCTGATTTCAGGGGGGAAATATGTTACATAAGGCAGCACAGAATTCCTATTTCCTGGGATCCACTAAAAGTAAGTCCCTAGCAGATGTTATTCACAGCATACTTTCTCTGCCAGATCTAATGGGACAGGCTGATGTAATTGGGGATAACTTGTCTCATGGTTCAATTTTAGGAAGCTTTTGAATCTTCTTTTAATACTCACATATGTCATTTATTAGGTTCATATAATGTATACAACAGCGCGCTGGAGAATGGACCTCAAATGTGGCGAACACTGGTGTTTTGAGAAGCTCAGAACATTGGAGTTTTCTCGTGTTTTCTCCCTCTCTGGAGAGACAGAGACGATAGTGTTAGCTAAAATGCTAGCTAATGCCAATGCTCTCAGCTTTCCAGACTGTCGTGTTTGCCAGTGGTTTTGCCAGATTTGATGTCCATTCCTCCAGCGCACAGATGTCAAACTCGATTTCATTGAGGGCCGCATCAGGGTTGTGTTTGAGTTTAGGGGCCCAGGGTGTGTGTGGCCAGGATAGGTATGGCCAGCTCAACGTCATTCGTGTTGGGGTGCTTGTGGTGGCCCGAGCACTCTGCCAGCGAAAACGGGCTCCTGCGCTCTGTTTTTGGTTGAAAAGGCCTCTTACAACTCTCTGCCAGTGAAAACACAGGCATTCCCGAACTCCATTTTTGCTGGCAGAGGCACTGTGGGCTTTGGTGTTTCCAGGGTAGTCCTACGGGCCAGATCTAAGCACCCCCTGGGCTGGATCCGGGCCTTGAGTTTGACACCCCTGCTCCAGCGCCTCAAGTGATTTTGATGTGCTGGAGGTAAAAAGGGAATGGAGTCCCTGTGGATTTTACTCTGCTAGTCATTGCTTACTCTCAGGGGCAGTGCTCATCTGTTTCAAGGCTATTGAGCCAGTGCTGTCCGAAAACATTTCCATAGTCATGTGGCCAACATGGCGTCACAGAGGCTTGTTATCTTCCCAATGAAGTGGCTTCTATTTATCAACTCGCGTTTGCATGCTTTCAAACTACTAAGTTGGCAGGAGCTGCAATGAGAACAGGAGCTCCGTCCGTTGTGTCGGGTTCTGGTCTCAAATCACACCCTCCCATGCTGGAGGAAAAGACTTCAAATCTGTCAGCAGCACTAACAAATACTATTCTCACAATCATTCTCCCCAGTGGGACGGGAAGAGAGCCCAGGCTTCCCAAGAAGTGCCTCTCCCTGGCACTCTGCTTAATGACCCGTGCGGACACTTAATGACTGCAGCTTTGAATGCTGGGATTGCAGTTGTTGAGCAAACGATTCATGTAGTGTCTCACTTAACAGATTTGTGCAAAGACTCAGATTCCAGGCCCAGTTGTGGTCATAGGTGGAGGACCACCTGTATATAGTAGTAGGAATCTGATTCACACTCTCCACTCAAGCTTGGGTTTCCATTCGTGACCTCTGATTTAGATAAGGCTTAGCTAAATTTCATATGAAGTAATACTTGTGACAGTATATTTAGATTTCAGTTTGTTTTTTCTTCATTTTTTCTTACTACATATAATAACCAGATTACAAAGAAATAATAATGCTACATGCCTATGCACTTGAGATTTATATGTTCCGTTTATTTGTTTGCCAGCTGAGTCCTAACAACTCTGGGCAGTTTAAAAAAATGTTAAAGAAAAAACATTTAAAACTAGAAAACAGCATAACATGAAAAAGAACAAAAATGGAAATTTTAATTATTTAATTAAAATGGGAACAAAGAAAAGGGCTTTGTTCATCCTTGCCAAAGACCTGGGCAAAGAGCCAGATCTTCAGGACCCTTCAAAACATGTAAAGTGGGAGCCATTCCATGGTGGTGGTGGTGACTTCATTCCACAGGGTAGATCCTGCTACAGAGAAGGACAGCACTGGAATCCTGATAGATAGCATTGTTTAACTGGAGGAGCCCAGAGCACCCTGCCAGATTGGGCGGGCAATGTACTATCAGAGACATAGTTTAAATGAGAACTCAAGACTTTGTAATGCATGATAAAATTGGTTCCTGAAATGGAAAAAAAAGTCAATTCCCATGATCCTGCCCATTGGAAACATAACAATACTTTGTTTCTACAGCCATAAACCTCATTTTGCTAGCCCTGAAGAATATTCTGAACTTCTTGTCAATATTTTTCTGATACAATAGCTGAAGATTTCCAACAAATTATATTATTGTCTCAGACAAATAAATACTCTGGCCAGGATTTTATGTATCCAAGATGGCTTCCAACTTGTTTGTGACAACTTTTTGCATAATACAGTCAGCTGAAGAGCATTTTAGAATTACAATAGTCCTCAGGTTATGGTGGCAGTTTGGACTGTCCCAGGCAGACGGGCTGGCAGACAAGAACTACAAGTAGGCAGACAGATGTCATGGGGGGAATGCCTTGGGTAGTTGCTACAGAGGATGAATGGGTGGCTACAAAATGGAGTTCAGATATACAGGTGCCGTGGGGGGATGCTTTAGAGCATGATTGGCATGTGCCGTAGATTGATGCTATGGAGTGTGGGCAGATGAAAAAAATGGCAGGAGAAGGAACAATTTGCAACCTCCTGCCAGTTTTCCCATTGATTTTGATTGTAGGAAGGTTTGAGGGAAGGCTCACCACAAATGGCAATCATGCAACTGCAGGATACTGTAGCCATCATAATTGACAGCTAGTTGCCAACCGTTCAAATCGTGTTCATGGAGATGCTGTGACAGCCCCAACTTCACAGACTTTTTTTAGTTGTTCAGTGATGTCATAATTGAATGGTTATTGAACAAATGGTTGTAATCCAAGGCCTACCTATATTGTAATTTATTGAGATCCCATAGGAATCATGAACAAAATCTACAGTTATTTTATTTAGCTACGGTAATATGAATTCACAAAATGTGTTGGATACATACAAAGTTTAGTTAAACTTGAGATCCACTGATTTCAGTGAGAAAAAATAATGATGGCTTAGTTACTTAATTTATAATGAAATTGTGAGGGATTTTGAGTGCCTTTGTCCCATACAGTCTTTACCATTTTGTAATGCATTTTAAAGCTTTTTTTTCACACATTTCAAGATTTTAGGCAATAGGACTTTAATCTACAGTTTTTGTCTATTCTGGGTGTCACATTAATATTTGTTATCTATATTTCTTTTAATGGAAGAAGATAGCCTCTTTATAATTTCAACTGAGTTAGTTTTAAAAATAAAATTATTGTAACAGTTTCAAAATATATTAGTGAGTTAATGTGCTGTATGAACCTACCCAGTTATTATTTTAGCATGATATGCAAATGCAATCATTAGATACAGAAAAACAGAAAATAAAACCTTGTCTGTATTTCATTTATTTTAGGCAATAGGGCAAAAATAAAAACCATAATATTACTGCAAATATGGGTAATATTATTGCAAACATGGAAATTATTACTGCAAACATGGATATTGCACAATAACAGACAGAATGAAATTGAGATAGTTAATATACTTCAAAAATATTTTCTTTTCTCTTGACACAAGTTTGACCACTTTTATTACACCATTAGAATATTCTGATTAACAGAGGTCTAGTATGAAATTAACATGCAGAACGTGGTAACAACTATTATTGGGGCAATTATCTTCTGGCTCTTCAGCATTTAAATTTACAAAACAGAAAAATATGTTCAGCTGAGTTTCTCTGTTGGTTGTTATAAGAATAAACTTATAAAGCTAAGGGAAGTCTTGCATATCTCCCATAGACCATCCTGAAAGTTGTTTATTGAATCACACCAGAGAGAAAACTAATTTGTATTCAGCTAGATTGATATTTCAACTAACTGAAAAGTATGTTCATGGGAAATGTTTATGGAATTGTGTAACAAAAGTTGTACAAGCCATAATAACACTTTAGGTGCAATTTCATGTGAAATTTGATTCACTCTAGAAAATATTACAAGATACAATATTACAGCTGTTTGCACATATGGCACATTCATTACTATTGTAGATTCATTTATTTTTTGCTTTTATACTGTACTAGGCAAATTGTGACCTACTGGATCATCCTTCTAGAGAAAGTAGTGCAATATGGTATGACCAGACAAAATAATAAATTTTAGGCTGAACATATTTCCAATACTGCCCAGATCAGTAGTCATCTAAGAAGAATATGTACTGTATCCTAAATAGAATGATTATTGTAGTGGCAAATAAATTTCCATAGTAAGATAGTATTTACTTACCTAAATAAATAAATAAAATAACCACAGGTAATGCAGTGAGAATGGGAGCGACTTCTGACTTCTTAGCAGCCTCCCTGTTGAGTTTGTTTGTGGGAAGTTGGCAGATTGCATAACTACAGAGACACTGCTACAGCCACAAGTTTGCTAATGAAACCTTTATGAACATCCTGGAAATTTCAATTCCACGGGAATTATGGTTTTTTTTTTAAAAAAAATCTAGATTTTTTAAAGTTAGCAGAGGTTAGGTGTTTTGATTCAAAAATTGCTTGTGCTATAATGCACCATTTTGGCTAACTTGTGGGGACAAACAGATAAAGACAATGAGAATTTTAGTTGTTGTTGTTAGTTGGGAAGTCGTGTTCAACCCATCACGACCCCATGGACAATGTTCCTCCAGGCCTTCCTGTCCTCTACCATCCCCCACAGTCCATTTAAGCTTGCACCGATTGCTTCAGTGATTCCATCCAGCCACCTCATCCTCTGTCGCCCCCTTCTTCTTTTGCCCTCAATCTTTCCCAGCATTAGGCTCTTCTCCAGTGAGTCCTTCCTTCTCATTTGGTGAGAATTTTAGTAGGGTGTAGTTGAATTCTCATAGTATCAATTCTGCAAGTCCTACAGGGGATGTGGCAGTGGCAGTAGCCTGATGCTGGATTTTAGACTAAATAAATTATGGATCAGATACCTAATAGCAAAGCTCGGTCAAAGTTTGTCAAAATATTGAATTATAATGTTGAGTTATTTTTTTAAGGTACTGACATAGCTGCTGGAGAAGAGGTTGCCATCAAATTGGAATGTGTCAAAACCAAACATCCTCAACTCCACATAGAGAGCAAAATTTACAAAATGATGCAAGGTGGAGGTAAGCATCCCCCCCCCATGAATCATGCATGCACAAATATTTCACCTCTTGACGTCTTTCAAATTGATAAAGGGTAGTGCTTACATGAACAGTGCTATTATATGAGTGTCCTCATTACCCATACCACCTGAGTATTTTCTACCTTTGAATTTTCCCCACATTTCATAAATCGTTATTATTAAGGAATGATATTGTCTAAGCATACATATAAAATCAAAGAAAAAAACCAACCCCAAGTCATTATGACACTGGCTTGCTTTACTTTGGCTAGTAGCCACTGACTTATTTTTTAAAGCTAGGGGGAAAAACCAGAAATCTTCATGACACGTTGAAGATAGGAGAAGTAGAGAGTCAGAGCCTGTTTCTTTCCACACTTGTACTATTCAGTTAAAGTAAGCATCCATGAAGATGTATGTTGCCTGCTACAAGATTTTGCATATTCTGTATCCCGATAAATAACATCTTGAAGAACACTATACAAAAAGACTAAATAGAATGCTGTCGTAAACATTCCTTTGCATACTTAAATATTTTGGCGCAACTAATAGCCTCTGTTCTTTTTTCTTAGTTTGACAGATTAAATTTTTATATGATTTGGCCAGCAAAGAACTATGATAAAACTTTTGCCCTCTTTTAATTTTTAACTTTTTACTTGAATATGCTTTGAGGAAAGGATCATGCATTGTGAATGTAGGGTATTAGTAATTTCCAGAAAAGAAAAATCATGTTATAAATTAAAGTAAATGTTAAGGCATCACATTGATTTTCACTGGATATCAGATCTATATTGTGATTTCTGTAGAGTGCTATGAATAATCTATTTTTCCACATTCTAGTGGGCATTCCCACCATCAAATGGTGTGGTGCTGAAGGTGACTACAATGTAATGGTGATGGAATTGCTAGGACCAAGTCTTGAAGATCTCTTTAACTTCTGCTCAAGGAAATTCAGCCTCAAGACTGTTCTTCTACTTGCTGACCAAATGGTATTAGAATCATTGTATTTTTTGGCTATTGGAAATGAGAGTTTCCTAAAAGCTTCACTCTACTTATGTTTATGTGCACTTTCTCTGAATATGTGTTGTAAATACTACAAATTAGCTTTTCTTCCTATGAATATAATCAAGCTAGATTTTTTGTATAGCAGTGATAAAAAAATGCTGTGGTTACAGCTAGTAGTTAGTGATTCATAAATTAAATAATGGTTTACAGTTTATATTTTCAAACACAAGTCCTTTCCAGTGAAATCACAACTGCCCTGTTAAGGAACATCAGCTTTCTAAAATGTTCTTAGAATGTGAAGATCAATTGAATAAATAAAAGTGTACTTTATTTAATGTTTAAACTTAAATGTTAACAAAATAGAAATGTTAGTGTTATTCAAAACAACGTAACAGCTTAATGTATAGAGTTTCATGTTTACTAATTCTGGAATTATGTTTTTCTACAATTAGATAAGCCGAATAGAATATATTCATTCAA
Source organism: Aparallactus werneri (assembly GCA_032468035.1). Classification (NCBI taxonomy): domain Eukaryota; kingdom Metazoa; phylum Chordata; class Lepidosauria; order Squamata; family Lamprophiidae; genus Aparallactus; species Aparallactus werneri. The sequence goes on along the minus strand of JANHFQ010005275.1, from coordinate 41,660 downwards.
AGAACTTCATCCACCGAGATGTAAAGCCGGATAATTTCCTGATGGGATTAGGCAAGAAAGGCAACCTTGTCTACATCATAGATTTTGGGCTGGCCAAAAAATATCGTGATGCTCGTACTCACCAGCATATTCCTTATCGTGAAAATAAAAACTTAACGGGAACTGCTCGCTATGCTTCCATTAATACCCATCTTGGAATTGGTGAGCTGGCAGTAGATTTTTTGTAACTGTTAATTAAATTGTTATAGAGTAAGAGTCCCAGAAAAATCATTATATAAACTTACCTAATACATGATAGGAGATACTGTGTATTATGAGCACATTGAATGTTTAAAGCACAATGCATTGCAAACAACATGGTGTTTTTCTAATTGAGTTGGTTAGATAGATGCATCATTGATTGATTGATTAATTGATTGATTGATTGATTGATTGATTGATATGAGATTTATCTTGTCCTTGGTCCAAGTGGATTCTAAACAGTGTAAAATTTAAGAGTTCAATCTAACAATAGTAATACAAAATGCAAATTTTAAGTTTAGCTGTTATGTTTCTATGTTCGTCAATTATGAAAGACTTTCCAGTATAGCCAGTTTTTTACCTGCTTCCAGAATGCCATGACAGTCGAGGCCATTTTTACTTCAGAGAGCAAATTAATCTAAAGAAGGGAAGTTGCCATAGAGAATAGAAACATGAAACAGTAAAGACATTTCTTTGCAAACGAAGCTTATATAAGTTGTCATTTCCTGGATGAGTGATTGAATACCTTGGTGTTTCATTCTGGGCTGAAAAGAATAATGATAAACTTTGCAGATTATGATTTGGCTCAATTGTCTGAGTCATCTTTAGCTTCCTGCTTTTACTTCTGTATGCACCAGTTCTCTGATCTTGGCAACGTTATTTACAGGCATGCTCAAAATAACTATAAAGTTGTGTTTTTCTTGTAGTTAAGTTGTAACTTTAAAATCTTGCCTACATAATTTATTGCTTTAAACATCTTTGCACTGTTTCTCCAAATGCTAGAATCTAATGGCTCCATTCTTATACTCCTTGTAGAACAATCTCGCAGAGATGACTTGGAGTCCTTGGGCTATGTACTCATGTATTTTAACCTGGGCTCCCTCCCCTGGCAGGGATTGAAGGCAGCTACAAAGAGACAGAAATATGAACGCATCAGTGAAAAGAAAATGTCCACTCCCATTGAGGTTCTGTGTAAAGGATACCCTTGTAAGTTCCCTCTCTAGAATAAATTTCTTTATGTTTAAAGTGAAGTTTACAGTAATGCTTGTTTTAATGTAATGTCACATATTTTGCTATATTTCTATTTTAGGAATAATTCTGGAACTAACTAAATTATCTCTGAGTTTAGTGAATATACGTAAACTGGCTATTAAATAACTTTTTCCTTTCATTCCATTTGTTGTTTCAGAGAGTAATACCAGTTCATAGATTTTTAGTTGCATACAATATTCGTTCCTTGTAACAAACAGCTCACTTTATAGATAACCCTCTATTAACAAGTGTTTTTTCTTATTGATTACATTTTTGTATTGCAAAACTTTAAGATCAGTAGCACTGAATCCACTTGCATTGTTCGTTTTGTAAAATTCTTCTTTAAGAACAACTATCCTTATAATGTTAGCATTTGAAACTGTATAGATTCCTCATTTATACATTTTGCAAAAGAAAGAAATAATACACTTTTGCTCAATTACTGTCAGGCCCAATCCCAAAGATGATACAATGAAATCCAGTCAAGTCAAATCCTTCCATTTGCTTACACCTAATGGACAGAATCTTGTCGAGTAAAACTATAAGCCTCTACCCTAATAAATACAGTAGGTGCAAAATCTTAGGCCACCATTAAGTTTGTTGTTGGTATAATGATGTTGTTGGTATAATGACCATATATAATTATATCTCAGTCTCCTTATTAGAATACAACCAGAAAATACAGGAAATTTGTATGCAGTATTCAAAAACAGAACAAAGCAGAAAAAACAGCTTCCATAGGCGAAAGTGGCAAGTATGTAGTGTGACTTCCCTTACACTTGAGCAACAGCAGACACTTGGGATCTGTAAACCTAAATGGAATGGAATCCTAAATACTATTATTGTTAACATCCGTTTGTGTCCTACTATTTCATGCCAAAATGACTGCTATGCCAAAAGGTCTTATTACACCAGATTTTTACAAGACATGCTCAAGCATTCAGTGCATACACATGTTGTATGAGTGTTAATTCATTGGAAAATGGCTAATAAGACCCAATTTCAATCACATCATTCCAGTCAAAATGCCAAAGGTCACAGAATGTGACAGACATAAAATCATACTTTTGCCTCAGCCAAAATCATTCTCAAAGGGAAGTCGAGAAACAAACTGCATATTCAAGATATGCTATTCAAGCTGTTGTAAAGAAATTAGAGGAATTATCAGAGGTCAAAGACAAGGACAAAAAAATGACTATAAGGCTAAGTAAACTTTCAAATTCAAGTTCCTCATAGTTTCTTCTTTGAGAGACAGAAGGAAATCCAGCAAGGACCTGATTCGGCATCTGGCTGCTCATCAGGATGCCAAGTTGGCCCTTCTACAGTCCAGCGAAGCTTGATTAGGAATGGACTTTGTGGAAGGGTAGCAGCCAAAAAATCACTTTTGTACAAGGGGAATAGTTGAAAAGGATAAGATACGGTAAAGCTCACAAAGATTTAGAGTGAGGAGCAGTGGAAAAGAGTATTATGGAATGATGAATACAAGCTTGAAATCTTTGGGTCTAATCGTCGACAAGCTGTGAGAAGAAGAGTTGGAGAGAGATGGACGAATGAGTGCTTGCAGCCTTCAGTGAAACCAGGTGGAGGGTCTGTCCTTTTTTGGGGCTGTATTTCTGCCAGTGGTATTGGTGATATCCATATTGATGGGATCATGAAATGCTGAAAAGTTCAGACAGGTTTTATTTCATCATGCCACTTCTGGAAAGCGCCTGATTAGCAATGGGTATATTTTTCAGCATAATAATGATCCCAACTACAATCCTTGCTGCAGTGAAATCATATTTAGTGAGAAAAATAGCTGATAAAATACTGAGATTCATGGACTGGCCTCCACAGAGTCCAGACCCGAATATTATAGAGGCAGTGTGGGATCACCTGTACAGAGAAAGAAGTAAAAGACAACCTAAATTTGAAGAACTCTGGGAAAGGCTGAAAGATACTGGTACCAGTACCTGAAGATTACCTCAGAAAACTTCAGGACAGTCTCCTCAAAAGAGTTCAAGATGTGCTTAGAGCCAAGGAAGATCACGTAAATACTGACTTTTGCCTGAAGAAGCCATTTTGTTCTGAAAATTGTGTTTGTTTATAGATTTTGTGTAGATTATTTCCTGTCTTTTCTGTCCAACTCTTAAGAGACCAAAAATAATTATGAATGATCATTAACACTTTGCTAAACAAACAACAAACAGGTGGTGGCCTATAACTTTTGCATAGTACTATATATCCCAAGGCACTTTGGGGTGTAAATACCCTGAACCTCTTCCCCTGCCTGGGACTGTGTAGCCTCTTAATTTGGGCTTTTCTCTGGAATGTGCTGCCTCCTCCCTGGGAAAGCTCTGGGCTGCCAAGAGTCCCCTCCATGGCTTTTCCAGGTGCACATTCCATCACAATTAAAGGGTAAGTAGAACCATCACTTAGTTCAAGGGAACAGCCATCCCAATAATTTCATAAAATCCTAAGGCAAATATGGAAGTACAGCGTGTTGGTACATTTACAGTGGACCTTTTGTTTACAATGATTTTTTGCTAATATAAGAAAATCATTACTTCTCATAGTCATATGTTCTCATTACAGCCGAGTTTGCTACCTATCTGAATTTCTGCCGTTCGCTGCGTTTTGATGACAAACCGGATTATTCATATCTAAGACAATTATTCAGAAATCTCTTCCATAGACAAGGCTTCTCCTATGACTATGTATTCGATTGGAACATGCTCAAATTTGTAAGTATTTAGTTGTCTAAAATTGGGAATGCCAAAAAAAGGAGTTGGACTGTTTTTGATTCAGTGTAATGTATCACAGGACTGTTACTCCAAAGCCTAAATTAATTCTTATGGTGAAAATACCAAATTTATAGTAGTGGAAGATCTTTTTTCAGATGGACAGAGCTTTTGCCTTTTGTACTTCGCATGAAAGTACATGAAAGATCATGTAATAAGTTCTTTACTATATATGAAGACACATAATCATTTGTCCCATTTGTGAGCCATATGCTAGGAACAACGTAGGGCAGATAACAAGGCTACCATAGTTTCTTTATTTTTATTTTTTTTATTTTACTTGGACTTATATGCCGCCCCTCTCCCGAGGGACTCAGGGCGGCGTACAACATATTAAAAACATACAATACAATAGATATCTCTATCTTTCTCTAGAATTTGTACAATGCCTCAGAATTTGTCTGAGACTTTTGCCCCTTTTGAATCCATCTGAGTTTCCTAGATCCTGCTGCTAGTACTGTCCTATTAGGAAATAACAAATGGCCAAATCTTCTGTGGTCTATATTCGTATAGTTACACCAATATGGATCTCACCGTACTTATAGATCCTTTGCCCAAGATGAAAACTTGATTCAAAGTGGAAATTTGCATTAGATCTCAATCAAGATTCCTCTCTCCAACATCCTTCCTTCTTCCAAATAATCAAGCCTTTCTGCTTTCATTCTGCCTGAATAGATTTTAAGGTGCAAAACTCAGTCTTCACCCACCGCTCATTATACTGCTCTAGAAAAAGAGACAACAGTAACCAATTCATTATATACTATATACAGTGGTGGGATTCAAAAAAATTTGCTATCTAATCTGGGCATGGCTTGGTGGGTGTGGCTAGGTGGTCGGTTTTGGGGGGGGGAAATCTAAATTTTTTTTAACATTTTGGGCCCTCCCACTTGCCTGCAGGCTATAGCTACCTTTATTCACTATGTTTACAGCATAGCTGAGGGCCCAGCAGCAAAAAATAAATTTAAAAAAATTCAAAATGGCCGACAGGAAATAAAACAGCTGATTTTGGGGGCTAAATTGATGCTGAATTTCCGCTGCCGGTACGCCCATACCGGGGCATACCAGCTGAATCCCACCACTGACTATATATGATAAGTTATATGTATATGCATTAATATCTAGTAATATTAATTGACTAAATTTAATGAAAGATTTGACTTGTAATTATTTTTTGTTATTTTTTTTGTCATTTTTGTAGTATTCAGTACTATACATGCTCCATTTTCAGGTTTCTTTTAAGCAATCTTTTATAATGTTATTAACTGCTTCCAATTTAATGCTCTCTGAAACAAGTTAACAGATTTCTTTCTATAACTGCTTGCTTTTTTAAAAAAAGGAATTAAGAAGTAAAATTGTTGGTGTTGTATTCTCTATTGGCTATTATGAATCCTTCATTTGAAATGTATTGTCTAACTCTTTTTACCCTGAAAGTCATATGTTTCACTTGTATGTTGAATATTTATTTGAAAGGTTGACTTACTGTCATTGATCAGAAGTCCGAGCAGTTTAATGATAGCCTATATCAGATCAATTCAGGTTCCCTCCAAAATATTTGCCCATAATGCAGGATCATAAGATCAGATTTCTGTTTCTTTTATCTTAGGTGTCTTTAGCTCTTGAAAGTATCATTGAGAAACTCAGCCAAGAGAGAAATTGAAAGTGCTAGTTCTCTGAAGTTTTAGGATTACTGATACATCTTTCATTTATTAATCACTAGCTGCTTACCCAGCCTTGTCCGGATATTTATTTATGGGAATGCAATCTTCCTTCTGCCCTCTCTCCTTCCTGCCTCACTTCTCTTCCCCTCGCTCTTCTTTCCT
>JANHFQ010005275.1:5231-19261 GCA_032468035.1 Aparallactus werneri | reverse complement strand
CTTCCTCCCCAGTTTGGCAGGAAAAAAGTTGAAATGAGAATAGGGAAGATGTAAAGATCAGCAGCTAGGGTTGGTAGTAGCCAGACTCTACAAATTATGTTTAATTGCCTGTTTTTATGTAGAATTTATGTTGGAATACCTCAAATGTTTAGAGAGAGAAACTGAAGGATCCAGTCCACTATCAAGTTCCTGATTTATTTTTTTAAAAAACCCTCTTGTTGCACAACTTAATGTGCAATTTGATTTTTTTACAAACTGCATTCCAGGATGGTCTTAATTTGAAACAACCAAACGAAGTTACTTGTCATTTAAAATATGTATGAATCTAAACTAGCATATAAATTGGCTGTTGGAATATTGGTGCACTATAGAGTTCGGACTTGCATTAGCATGGACTTGGACTAGGTAGGGATGGGTACCTGGAAACACCTTTCTTTCTGTTCTCAATCATATGCAAACTGCTCTCTAGAGATTGGCAGTGTTTTGGTAATCTAAGTACTAAAGCTTTATTGTATAATCCTAATAGGAGAAATTGCTTGCCACTCATAAACTATACTTGTTTTTAAAAAGTGTTTCTTCTTCCGCATCTTAATCCTGCTAGGGGAGCAAAGCTTGATTTGTTTACACAAAGCAAACCCATTGCTTTCATCCTGATCAGAAAAAAATTGGAGGATTTTTCTGTAATTTTGTAGATTATACTTACACTTCTTTATTACATTTATATTCTACCCATCTAATCTAGAGGTGACTCTTAAGACATTTTCAAACAGACTTGTTAGCAGATTGCCTATATTTTAAATATATTTAGACTGAAATGTAACCTTGTTACAAAAGAAGGCAATACTGATAGTATTAGTAATGTCTACTAGGAATATTGTAAGCCTTCACCGGTTTTTCAAAGCATCTAGATTTAGGGTCTTCTGAATTTATTTCATTTCCAGCACCTCAATTGGAATTGAAATACAATCAAACTTCTGATTGCAGAGCTCACAGACATCGTTTGACATTGCATTTTTGATGGGAACATTGTTATAAATAATGCATATTTGTGTGTGTGTATGCGTGCGCACACACATTTGCAATGCATTTGTCACCTTGCTTTTTGCTTTGGGTTTCATTACTATTTTAAAAGCTCATCTGAGTTATCTAATCTGTTCTCTCTTTAACTAGCATGTGCTTTTTTCATCATTCTTCATATATTTCTCCCTGCTCACAAGCAGCCTATTTTTACCATACCTTTAATACAGAAGGAACATTTCATTCTGTCATTCCTTTCATGGCCATTACAGGTGGGTGTATCATCGATTCAGTTGGCACATAGATCTCTGCACTGGCTTTTCACTCTTCTGAAGTAGAGTGTCTATTCAGTTGTACACATAGAAAATGGTGTGTGGATCCAGGTTTTATGCAGTCTCAGTAGGTGTGAGCTGATATTGATACCCTGTTCCTTGGCTTCAATAGATTCCTGCTCTGGCGACGACCAGCGTACTCCAATCTGCTGTGCACCGGTGAAATAATGTTGCCATTGAGAGGCAGATAATGCATGGCTGATCTCCTATGTTATCAATGGCTTTTACTAGCAAACTATCCCAAACTAGAGCAGAAGAAATATTCCAGTTGGAACTCTCCTTGCCACTGTCTAAAGATACTCACAGGAACATGGACAGAATCCAGCAGCTGCCACACTACAAGAGGCTTTAGCCCGAAACCTAATAACCTTATATGAACTCTAGCAACAGGGCTAGAAAAAGAAGCGATGGTATACAGCATTGCCCGCCTGTTATTTAATAGCCATTTTAGTTGTCCCTCAGCAGGCGGCAGTCTTCACCCCCTTTTTATTGTTCTACTGTAATTATAACTCTTTTACTTGGTTTAAGAAAGTTTTGTATTCATTTTGCTAAGATTATTGGCTTAACTTCTCTATAAAAAAAACAAACAAAGAAAGTCTTGTCTCATTCAAACCCTGTGTAGAAATGTGAAAATTCTAAAGCTTGGTTTAAAACAAAAAAATTCAAGACTTGAAACTTCTTGTAAGCTTAAGTGAGAAGGGAATGTCTAACTGAATTAGAGGTGTTTCCTTTTATTTTACACTATTTACTTTTGTATGGTCCCGTTCGACAGGACAAGGGGGATTCTCAAGGGTTTTTAATTTTTAGTTTTACTTACGACTGTCTTGTTCTTCCAGGGTCGTTGGGTTCTTATTTTTTTTAGAATTTAAACCTCCATGTACCACCCAGTTGTTGTTTTTTAATGTTGATTTGTCTCTCGTTTTGTTCAAGAAAGAGTGGGAGATCTTTTGGAAGAAAAAGCTGTACCGAAGTGAAAATAACGCTTCATAGATTTTGAAGGACAAAAAAATATATATGCGAAAATAATCTTTCAGGAAGTTTTTAATGTTGAACGTAGAATGTATTGCCTTTATTCATAATAGAGGAGGGTTTGGAGAGGGGCAGGATACCTTGTTTCCGCTGGGTTGTTCCTACAGATGCCAATTAAGCACTGCCACTGCAGTGGGAGCAGTGTGGTCGTGAGCGGGCCTCTTGAGGGCACAGAGGCTGCCGAGTGCCGCCAGCCGGCTGCATTCCGCCAAGGCTCGGAGTTATAAGCAATCTGTTCCTTCTGCAAGAAGTCAAGAGAACATTCAAGCTTGTTGAATTCTTTCATTCTTTATTAAAACATGCAAGCCTGGAACAGCTGGCCTTCAGCTGAAGATATATTTATATAGTGGCCAAAACACTTAGTGTGCCAGCTAATATACATGAAGAATCTTCGTTTTCATGAGCAATATATTTATCCCTTAGTAATCTGGGAAAGTAGAAGGCATGTGAGTCATACCAAATACCACTCAAAAGCACCATCAGTCCCACTTCGGGGATGAAAATGCAATATGTAGGTGTGTTGTTACTACTTTTTAATAAATGTGAGAATTCTTGCCTCCCTTGGAAACTTGGTGGCGAGTATAACTCCATAAGATTTTTATTTTCCTGTTAATTTGCAAGCATTTTGTTTCAAAGCTTTTGTCGGGTCACCTTTTGTTTCCTCTTTTTCATTTCTGTGGACTTTGAACTATGAACAATCTTGTTACTTTTCTTTCGCTACCATAGAATTTTAATCTATTGCTTATTTGTATGTTTGAGGTCTGATTTGATGCAACCTATGATTGGGGGAGTGCAATGGGAACGTGTTTTAATGTTGGTCCATGGAAATTTTTGAATAATTGTATCACTGGTTGCTGTAGATGTTGGTTCTTTGGGCATGTGCACTTCCATTTGTACAGTTCTACACTTCAGTGTGCTTTTTGTAAATATTTGTTGTCAATGATGTAATGTTAGAGACTTTAAAAGGCAGCCTCTTCTTTCTATATATCTGGAACCTTCAATTGCTGTACTATACTTAAAAAGTTGACTGTAAACTTTTCAAATTGTTCTTGGTTGTGGGCAGTCTCTGCCCTTCCATTATACTTAAATCTCACCATCACCTGCTGAAAATATAGTTAGAATGTCTCTATAAACCTGTGTATTGGTAACAATATCTCAGAACACCTCATTTGTATTACCACTGTATTTGTGTACTTTAATAATTGTGTAAATAAATTCATAAGGACTTCTAATTTTTTTAATGTGTGGCCCTGTTTGCTTGCATGTGCCATCGGTGTTTAGCATATTTAAAACAAAGCTTGTGTATCTAGTACACAATATTAAATAACAAAAGTCAAGGCAATTTCTTTTGACTAAACATTCTGATAATTATTGTAAACTTTTTAGCTGTTCCTGTTAAACTTGTAATTAGCCTTTCTGGTCTCATACAGTTTTCAGCAGCTGAAGGCATTTCTAAAATGGAAGAAAATAATAGGAAGAGAGATGAATGTATTATGTGGTATTGACTCTGGAACAAAAGGAAGGAATCTCAAAATAGTTTCAGAAATTGGGATGAGAAAAATCAAAATTTGAAAGAGAAAGCGATCCCGTCTGTCTATTATCTATCAATTTTGTATAGCTGTCCATCTCATAAAAAGCTGTTCTAGGCGGGTACAACAATCCAATAAACAATGCGTATAATAAAAATAACATATATTAAAAGATAAATATAAAAATAAAACCATAGGCAAAGAGAGAATAAGAATAGTCACTTAAGCCTGCTAACATAACCAGGTCTTGAGGGATTTCCAGTAAATCCAAAAGGATGCAGCTAATCTAACTTTGGAGAAAAGTATGTTCCGTAGGGCAAGTGCCATAGCAGAGAAGGCACGTTTTCTGGGATCCAGCAAATGTAGATCCTTAACTTAAATGCCTTCTTTGATACCTCATCCTATGGAGATGGATGAGCTCACCCAGCAACTTCATTTAGGATAGAGGAGAAAGTACTGACCCTGAGACACCCCACATAGTAGAAGCTAGGGAGGGACCTCTTCCCTAATCTGGAATTGACTCGGAAGGAGTTCAGCCAGCAGAACAACATGCCTAATCATCTCGGTCAATCAGGAAGATAGCATGGTCAATAGTATTGAAAGCCATCAAGAGGTCAAATAGAGCTATAATGGATACATAACCACCTCCTCTCCTACCAGACTCTCCATGTTTTCTACAATTAATTCCATTTGGACAAAAAATCTTGATTTCTTTATTTTTTAAAGCTTACAAAGATTCTCTAATTGTATATGTGTATCTGCTGATCACCACTGATTATATGTGAGAGCAAACCAGAAAGATGCATTGACAAATGATGAGGCCTTTTTAATCCATATACTGTACCTTCTATCCTTTGTGGGGGTGATCATTTGAATATCTGTGGAACTTAAGATTTTATTTCCAAGGTCCAGCTCATTCTTCACCATTCTTTAAAGTACATGAACTTTACCCATCAGTGTGATGATGGATAAGTGCCTGTCCTTACTGAGAGCTAGAAATATAAATATATACTTTTGGTATTTCTGATATTGGAATTGTTCTATGATATCAGCAAATACATTCACCTTGCTAAACCCTTAGTTGAATAAACTCCTGACTGGTCTGCAAAACAGATTATGCTTTAAACCATGACTCACAGAATGACTGATGAATTATTTTTTAGTTAAGTGACTCCTACATTGCTTATGTTTTTCACTGAGCAGCTCCATCTGTGTCCGAAGACAGACATTTACTCACCATTTTGATTTCCATGCCATTGCCAATTTCTTAAATTACTTGTGTTTTACCAAGGAAATAAATGCAAACGTACTGTATAACAGCGAGGGGTCTGCCTATAGGAAACATTCTGAAATGAATTTCAGAGCAATACCAGTTGTTTATTCAAAAGTAAATTCCTGTTCACTTGATCTTACTTTGAAGAGTTTAAGATTGCAGCTTTAGTGAATTGTCAGTATTGCTGATGTAGTGTACAACTCATTTTTACTTTTGAATTGAATAATACAGCTGGAGGTTACCAGCTTGCCAAGGGAATTAGAGGCAAAAGATACTAACATTTTGCAAAGAGATTTAAATGTTCCAAGTCTGAACAGATAATCCTTCTTTAACAATTGCCCTGGACTGTTCAAAGTTATGATACTGCTGAAAAAGCACAACCATTACAACCATTGCAGTGATCCTTTGGTCATGTGATCAGAATTCAGGCTCTTCACAATTGGTGGACATTTACAACCATCACAGCACCCAACAATCACATGATTGCTATTTGCACATTGACAACTGGCTTCTGACAAAATCAGTGAAGAAACTGGCAATAAAATCACAAGTCTCAGTCACACTTAACAAATGCGTAATGCATGTTTAATGACCACAGTGTAAATGACACCATAAATCCAGCAGGGTCACAGTGGTGTTTGATTTGAGGCTTCACAAATTCAACTCTTACTAACCTCTAGAATATAGAGTAGAACAAATGGTGTTCCATAATTCCTGAAGCTATATTAACAGAATAAAATATTCACTATATTTGCATTTGTTACATTAGCTGTCATGAGAGGAGAGATAAAAAGTGACTTCATTTGCCTTACAGAATTATCACTACTCAATAATAGCAATACACTGAAATGTGTAACTGACAAATTCTGAGCAGAGCCAGAACTTTGTTCTGAAGTTTCACCTCTTCTCCACAGCCACTGTGTGGAAACACCAGTTTTGCAAATAAAGAATGTAAACATATGGCTGTCACATGGTGATAGTTCAGGGACTTGTGTTAAACAACAAAAAAGTGTGGTGCAAACTTTCAATAGAGTAGTATAGAACAAAACTGATGTGTAGAAATCATACTAATAATCATCTTAGTGTACTTAGTGTTGCCCTCCCTTTCAAGGAGGGAGGGAGAATTTGTACCTCCTCATACCTACCCCCAAGATAAGACCTGCAGTTCCTTGGCTTTTGCTTTTTTATGATGTTGATTGAGGCAATGAGGACAAGTTCCCCACCCTTTTCCTAGACCAAATTCAGCTCATTTGTCTCATGAAATTCCAAATTGTTCATCAACCCGTTAAACATTTACTGAATGAAAATAATTTAATAAATGCTACTTTAACTATGCAAACAATTAACAGATAGTCCCATCCACCCCTGAGGGGGTGTCGATTCAGAGCACTTGGAGAACGCATCAATCTAGAGTCTAGACAGTGAGCTAAAATTTTCAGCAGCAAGTATGTGTTAAAAGAAACAAGGTCAACTTGTTGCTAATAAAGTTCTGTTCTATTGTTCTAGAATATTAGGTTTCAATATTACCATCCATGTTCCAATCAGATAAAATACATATTAAAACATAAAAGTCATTTAAAATATTTTTAAAATCGTTTAACACAGGGCCTGTGTTGATGTTTTTGATTACTACAGAAAATCCAGGTACATACGGTAGATCCAGTGCTATGTGCATGGAAATACAAGCCATGTAGAATTTCTCATTCATTGCGGGAGCAGGGGAATGCTAAAATCAATCCACACATGTGAATTAGCAGCACCTTCTCAAACAAATAGGGTACACAAAAAAACACAGAAAAAATTAAAGGACATGAGACTCACACCTTTTACATTGGGTTTAAGTCAATTACATGGAAATAGACACCAAACGTTCATTTCTCACTACATCAAAGTATATGAAAAAGCACAATTACGTTTTTTTGTTGAACGAGGTGAGGTGGATGACCTGTATCATGACCCATTTGTTGCAATTGTTGGGAAACTTTTCCTGAGGCCAGGTTGAGTTTTGAATTGCCTTTGAAAGCAATGCCATAATCCTCCAACCTTAAATAACATTTTGCTACCTTCTTGTCCATGGCCAGGAGGAGGTGGTGATGGCATATGTTAATACAAACGTCATAATTTAACCTTAGGTTGGTTGTCAAGACTCAAATACATTACAATGGTATTTGCTTGATAATATCATTACAGCAGGATCTGAGTTGCTTTATAAGCTGCTATTTCTGTTTGGTATTTTAATATTACCAAAATATCTTAAAGAAAAATATTTTATCTTTGGTAGCCACATAAGAAATTTGTATTTAATTTAATATTTAATTTGTATTTAATAAATTTGTATTAAAATTTGGATTTAAGATGCAAATTAAAAAGAAATACAACAAGAGAATTTATTCTATACAAATTGCCTGCAGGTGGAAAAACTAACAAAATTCTATCATTAATCATTTCCAGTGTTCCCAAATAAACATGAAGATATTAGCATATTTTTCTCCTGACATTACTGAACTAATAAACCAGTCTTTTCTCATTTGATTCCCTCCAATTGTGTTGAAATTAGAATTTCTAGAATCGACTGTGTTGCCTGGGAATTGCATTACTTTTGAAGGTCACAGTGTTGACTGGACTATTACAAACCAATTTCCCTTCAGAGCATAGATTCTTTCACATGTGTATGATAGGCAGAAATGATGTCATTCTCCAGATAATGGGGCCCGCTATTTTGTGGCCAGATTGATTGGGGTCGAAAGACAGGAATCTAAAATTGCTGTAAGACTGGAGATATCCAATTGTATGGCAGGAACTAGGGCACAAATACTTTTGCCAATTTGCTCTCCCTGTCTACTTGGTATAATACTGGGTTGGCCAAACAGTCCAATTTGCATGCAGAGATTTTATATTGGCATCTGACAATAAATGGTTTCTAGTATATAACTCAAGTAATACATAAACTCATTTGACTACTTTATCTAGAGAAAGTAATTCATTTAGCGAATGAAGGCGAATATATGTGTTCCAGGATAATGTTGTAGGATCCGATCTGGGCCTGTCACCGGGACCAGAAATTATATCTTCCAAGCTCTCAGACTCGTGCTGGAACCCATCTTCAGGAAACTTCTAACTTCTTCTAATTCATTTAGGACTAAGAACCTGCTGTTCTCTGGAAATTCTTTGAAAGACACAAATATGCACTGGATGGTAGCAAAGAGATATAAAAACCTAACAACTCTCTAGGGAGCATATGGAATTTTTCAGCTTAACTATGGAATACCACAATTAGCCTTCAAAGTCAACAGGTCAATTTAAAGAACTGTTCAGAAGAGGCAGGAAAAGTCCATCTTCATTGGGATAAATGGACAATCAACACAATTAACAAACATGAATCATAACTTTGCTTCTACTGGTGTCCTTCAGAATAGAGGTATCTCGTAAGTTCTTTGCCTGCGTGAAGAAATCTCAGCCACTCTTGCCCCCTAATGCGACATTGTGGGGCCAGCTTCTACTACCCTAAGCAACAAAAGGCATAGGCTGTAGTGTGAATGATTCTTAGAAGACTTTGGATGACAAAAAGAATCTTTACTTCCTTGCTCCTACTCTACATTATTCCTCACATTATTTCCTTCAAGTCATTAAATCTGCCAACTCCATTAATCCTTTGTGATTTATATAACGTGCATGATAAAATGTTTAGAAATATTTTTCTACTTTATAAAAATACAGCTAGACAAAAAGATATATACTCCTCTGTCACTAGACAAATGTTGAGAGCTAACATATCAATCCATATCCATCTGCTGTTCCTGTGTCATAGAAAGTTTTACAAATCATCAATGTAAGGGTTAGGGTTAAGAGCTTGCAGTTAAAGTTGAAAATCAGCAGGCAATTAGAGACACTGAAATAGCTCTTCAGTCGGTTGTCCTATGAAAATTAATCACAATTCATTCTGTTTTGACCCCATTTGAGAATAGTTGATTTTTTCCCCCAGGAAGCATCACAATAACTTTCTTCTGCACGTATAATCTTTAAAGTAAAAAAAGATGATGAAAACAATATAAATACATTAAAATATATTGGCAAAACCCAAAATTATTAAAAATTCAGCATCCTTATAAGATTAAAAATAGGGTTGATCTCTTGGTAATTATTCCCTTTAAATCAAACACTGTCATGGAAGATACTTTGAGGTTCTATAGATACAAAAACAGTAAGTATGTCATCTGCATTACAGGAACATTTACACATTCATTCTTCTAGATAAAATACTTCCATCCAAGAGAATGTTTTCTGGTAGTGCAAAGCAAGATCCCTATGTGTGTTTAAAAGGCCATGGGTTAGTTTGCAGCAGTAGTTGCCCAAGCAAATTAACTTGAAGATCAATCCTTCTTTTAAAAACGGAGAAAAGCTTCCTAACAAATCAGCTTCCAAGAAGTGATTGCATGAGCTTGTTGATCTCTAGTTCCCAAACATAATGGCCCAATCCTAAGCAAAGCGTATTACCAAAATAAATACAAATATTAAGAGTTTCTGAATCTTTCTCTAAATGTTTGGCATTCCTTTCTGGTAACATTCAGACATATGTTTCTGGGTTGGTTACAACTTTCCCATTTTTTTCATCTTTCAGAAAACGTTCCACTTCAATAGAGTCCATTTTGGATCCTCCCGGTAGTTCTCTTTCAGCATGATTTTGGTCTGTTTCTGCAGGTTTTTTGATGCAGAAGATATTTCCTAAAGCCAGCACCACAGAGGAGGTAACGACTTCAGTACCAGCCAAAATAAAAACATACATATAATTGTGAGTTGCATCCAGGAGTTTGCCTGAAATAGAAAATTCATATCTTTTAACAGCATACGCAGTTAAATCTAGAGTTATTGCATTTTTAATCATTTTAGAAAGCTGAAGTGAATATGTTTGGGGAAAAACCTATTGGATAATCTAATGATACAATTTTAGTGAAAGGGTTAATGGGAGGGGAGAGGAATAAAGATGCAATTGTGACAGCATGAACCTAGCTTATATATACTAATATGCGCTGGTAATATACATGCAAATCGTTGACTTATGAACTGAAAAACCTCAACTTGAAATAATTCTCTTTAGCCTATATTGTCATATAAAACAGAGCATCACAAAACGATGTTTTAATGCTCTATTTGGGAAATGAGAAGTATTTCTTTAAATTCTATTATTTAGCTTTCTCTTGAGTTTTTCATTTTCAATGCATTAAAACAATATTCGAACGGGCTGCACGGAAATTACATTTAATTCACCCACTTTGACTTCTGCTCCTCTCTCTGCTTTTGCATTTGCTTCTATTCTAGTAGGTTTGAAGGTACAGTATTATTTTCCTTGGTCATATAATTTAGAATAGAAGTTGTGGAGATTTACTTCATTTCACACACACATACAGTACACCAAATTGCCTACTATTTGATTCTAATTAGGAGATGGACCCACCCAATCCACATCTTGCCATTCTTTTTTGGGGGGGGCTCTTTTTGGCTTGGATTGAAACAATACTCCATTTGTATCCCATCTCTATGGTAAATTGAATGGTAAGCAGCCCAGAGTCACAGAGAAATATAATAAATAAACAAATGCTCCTGGCTTTTGGCCTTCAATTATGTTAATCTGCATGCCAAGAGAACAAAATACAATGGAACCTCGTTTCACAACCACAATTCGTTCCATAACTTTGGTTGTGAACCAAGTTGGTTGTGAACCGAAACAAATTTTCCCATACGATCGATCCGTTCCAGACCCCTATGAACTTTATGGGGGTTTTTTAAAGGTTTTGAAGCACACTAATGTACTGTTCTGGGTTTTTTTGCTAATTAACCCCAATTGATAAGGTCCTAAAGATATTGCGTAGTTTAAGGGGGGGGGAACCTTCCCCAGGCAACTCTTTTAAAAGAGGCAGTTGGGCAAATAGGAGATGGACTGGAGGGCATCCCTAACGCTAGACTCTAGAGCAAGCTTCCCCCTGACCCAAAGTCAGGAGAGGGGTTGAGAGGGGAGGGGGAAATTACACTCATTCTCCCCCCTTGAGCGCTTCTCCCCCACCCGCACAAGCGGCGAAGCCAGCTGTCCTACATCTCTCCCCCAGTCACAAACCTACCAGGCACCTTTTCTTCTGCACAGCAGCGTTTACCTTCAGAGGTAGCCCACCAACCCCCAGATGAATAGTGGCAGAAGGTGGGCTTGGTGAGGGTGACCCTCTTGAAGCAGTGACTGGGTGGGCTGCCTTGAGCCAGAGGCGGCAGCTGGTGGGAGAAGCAGGCAGCAGCTGGGGCTGCTGCAGCAAACCCGAAGAGGATGACGATGCCGTAGGCAATGAGCGGTTCTTGCCGCCTCTGCCCATCAGCGGGCTGGACGCAGGCCTGTTTCTGTGGCTGCCTCTCAGCAGGGAACGGGCTCCTTCTGCCATGCTCAGGTGGCAATTGCTGCCGGCGTTCCCAGATAGCACAGTCTTCCTCTCTTCTTGGGAGAAGAAGGCGGCTTTCTTCTCTTTTCCAAGCAGACTGCCGGGCGCTCACTCTTTTTCTTTTGCTCCTTGCTCAGGGGACGCATCACCAATGGCAACAGCAGCCGGCCATGCTCATCCTGCTGCTTTTCGGGGTGCTGCTCAGCATCAATTTCTATTTCCATCCCCAGCACTGGGCAAGAGGCAGGCTGCTTTTGCCATTGGCGCGTACCTGAAGGTGTCCCCAGAGCAAGGAGAAAAAGAAAAAGAGGGAGCAAGTGCCCAGCGGTCTGCTTGGAAAAGAGGGGGAAAGCCGCCTTCTTCTCCCAAGAAGAGCGGGAGACTGCGCTATCCAGGAATGCCTGAGCATGGCAGAAGGAGCCCGTTCCCTTCTGGGAGGCAGCCGCAGCTCCAGGCCCACGTCCAGACCACAGATGGGCAGATGCGGCAAGAGCCGCTCACTGCCCATGCCGTCGTCATCCTCTTTGACTTTGCTGCACCAGCACCAGCCGCTGCCTGCTTCCCCCAAGCAGCAGTATGAGTATGGTCTGCTGCTCTTGTCGTTGGCAGCGTGTCCTCGGAGGCATCCCCAGAGCAGGGAGCAAAAGAAGCATTCTGTGTTCTGTGCATGCACACGTGGGGAAATTGATGTGGAATCTTTCCGCGCCGTTTATGTTGTTCGCCAACTGAGTTTTGAGTCGTGAACCAATTTAAAACTCGGCTGACTTTTTTGTTCATGAACCAATTTGGTCGCAAACGAAAGCGTTCCCGAACCGAGGTTCCATTGTAGCAAATTGACCTCTAATTCTCAGACAACAGCAGGGAAAATAGAAAATAGAGTAACACAGCAATACAAACAAAACACGGAGTGGAAAGTTCAGAGTTCTTATTCCTTCCCTTAATTCATCTTTTCTCCTCTTTCCATAAAAATACAACAATTAACCTTGTTAATTAAATAGAGTACTTACCTGCTGAAGGTGGGCCAATTAGAACAGCCACTGCCTCAGCCAAAAGAACTAAGCCAATGGCACTTGGAAACTTCTGTGTACCAACAATAGCCATGAGAACTTCAAACTGAAGAGCACCAACCATTCCATAGGAAATGCCAAAGAAGATGCAGAACGTCACCAGGCCACCGTAATCAGAAGAAAAGGAGCCCATGAGATCAGTGAAACCATTAAAAAACATAGCAAAACTGAAGAAATAGACACAGCGGGGCCTAACCCACTTCAAGCCAGCCAGTATTCCACAAAGAGGCCGAGCAAAAATATCCACGCAGCCAAGAATTGTCAGAAGAAAAGCAGATTTGGTGTCCTCATACTTCAGATCCTTAGCATAGCTCACTACAAAAACTGGAGGCACAAATAAGCCTAACACCATAATGGATGCAGCCACTGTATAGATTAAAAAGCCGGTATCTTTGAAAACCGTGAAATCCAGTAGCTTTTTCTTGCGTTGCTCAGTTGGTTTCAAAGCTTCCTGTTTTTTTGGACCTTCCAAAGGTCTCATCAGAGCTCCACAAACACAGCAGTTCAAAAGCAATCCCCCCAAGATGAGAAATCCGCCTCGCCATCCGTATTTATGCTGCAGTACCTGCCCCAGGGGGGAAAGAGCACAGAGGAACACAGGGCTTCCAGCTGCAGCCAACCCATTGGCCAAAGGCCGTCTTTGGCTAAAGTAGCGATTCAGCATGATAAGAGATGGCTGGAAATTAAGGGCCAGGCCCAATCCTGAAAAAAAGGGAAAAAAACAAAGGACACCATTTAAAACAGTGATCAAATTCACATTTAGGCAGAAGAAATATGGAGCTGCTGGTATTAAGTGAAGTTTCTGACACTGGTGTCTAAGAATAAATGCTTGGTTTTTGTTTTTATGGAAATAGTAATGTAAGTTCCTTTGGTGCCTGTCTTAAAATAAATATTCCAATTTAGAAAAACAAAAGACACCCCATACATGTATTTAAAGAAAGAAAGAACAATGTTCTTGTGCATCTGGCCCTACTGCTTGCTTGAAGGAAGGAGAGCAAGACCTGAAGAATGGATGTTACCAAGGATTGCTTTGAAAGATGAGGAAAATGGGGAGGCTCTGTGGTAGGGAGAAGCTACTTTGTATATAAACATGTTATGATCACCATGATGTGCATTTAGAAGTTCTGCTGCAAATAAGTCTCCCTGCACATTCAAAATGAGAACATCAAAGAGGAGGCTATACAGCCTTTCTTTCCGTCTTACACACCTTCATGTTTGTGGAGATTCTCAGTCATCCAGGTCATGGCTGCCCCAAAGGTGCTTTTTCAAGAGGCAACTGGACTTTCTGGTTTTTCTTTGAAGGCGTTTCACTTCTCATCCAAGACGAGGACTGAAGAAGCTTCTTGGATGAGAAGCGAAACGAT
>JANHFQ010005271.1:93727-105128 GCA_032468035.1 Aparallactus werneri | reverse complement strand
TCCTGATCAACAAGCTTACCCACTGAGCCACTGCGTCCCTACCATAAAAACAATACAACCCCTCTAAAAACCCTAAAAACTAACAATAAAACCCTGAATGTAAGCATGTAGGATTTAATTCCCCCCCTCCAGTCCGCAGGAAGAGCCAGGTCTTAATGGCTTTACGAAAGGTGAGGAGGTCCGGAATGATCTGAATCCCCAGGGGCAGCTCATTCCAGAGGGCAGGGGCCGCAACAGAGAAGGCCCTTGCCCTAGGCACTGTCAACCGACAGTGTCTACTCGGCGGCACCTGGAGAAGGCCAACCCTGTGGGCCCTGGTAGGTCGCTGGACAGCAAATGGTTGCAGGAGGCGCTCTCGAAGGTAACCCGGTCTGATGCCATGTAGGGCTTTAAAGGTGATGACCAGCACATTGAATCCAGTGCTTCATCACTGGAAGCTAGAGACTATCATGCTATCATGTCACCTCTAGTCCTTTTTCCATTAAACTACACATGCCCAGTTCTTTGTATGTCTTAGCCTCCAGTGCCCTAATCATCTTTGTTGCTCTTCTCTTCTCTTTTGTGGAGTTGTGTTTGAAAATGGCAAAGAGGCCCTTGTTATGGACTGGCAGGGTTTCAAATTCCAATTCCCAATTTTATTTTATTTTTTATCAGTAAAATTGCTTAATAACATCAATTGCATCTCAGTTACAAAATGATTAAGCTTGTCTTACGTTTAATTATCTCTAAGGCTTTTCTGTATTGTTTCTCCAATAACAATTTGGCTGTAATTTTCCCAAGTACCTTCTTGTACAAAAGGGCCAAAAATGGTTAAAACCTCATTGCCAATTACTTGACGTCTGAATTTCTTGTTTCTGTGCATGCAGAGAAATTTGTCCCTGCCACAAGATCTGGTCTATTTTCATTTGTCTGTAAGCTACTCTACAGCTGCTTGGGACTGGCTCGTGGCCAGTTTAAAATGAAGGCTGAATCTGTTTCTGAGCTAATGCTTAAAGATCTAGCACAGGCTGACCCCGACATCAGGACACAAAATCTTACACTGTATAATGGCCTCATTTGTGTTTTTGAAGATCAGCACTGCCTTAATGGAAAAGGTAAATTCATTGACAGGCACACAAAAAGTAAAATATGGGTACCCCTCCATTTACTGTCACAATTGAGCCCACATTTTCCATTCTCTAAGCAATTTCAATTTCAATTTCAATTTTATTGAATTTATACCCCGCCCCTCTCCGAAGACTCGGGGCGGCTTACAGGGTGATATAATATAATCACCAGTGCATTATGTAAAATGTTGGTGTGTTAATTAATTCATCCATTGCAGTATAACTTATATACCACCTATTACCTGTCTCCATTATTCCAGAGGTTCTAACCACATCTCCTTTCTTTAACTGCAGCTACTCTTCTTAGGGTTCTTCCACAATTTTAGCAATGACATTTTCTCAGTTCTGAGATTCTTACATAGTCTGAGGGGATAGTATGAATGGGAAGTGGTTGATTCTAAAATGAGAGAAGGGGGATCCCATAAATGGCAAAACTGCCCTCACTAAAGCAGGGTTTTGCAGAATGGAAAAAAGGTCAGTGTATGCACAGAGACAATTTTCTTTTTGTTATTTTAGATATGGTTTCTACAATGAGAGCAAAACCTAGCATTTACAGTAGTTTCAGTACTGAGAACATGTGTATTTGTAGACTAGAAGGTAACCTATGAGTAAATCCCCATTTATTTCATTTGCCCCTGGTCTTTTTTACAAAAACTGTATCTTGTTGTTCTTTTGTTTTGTTTTGTCTTTATTTGAGGAAAACTTTTATTTGCAACTTCTTTATAATCCTATTTCGCTTCTACTCTGCATTGCACAGCTTCCACTAAAATACTGGGTTTAATTCCAGAATTTATATTTGAGGAAGGACGGGCGAGTGAGGGCAGATCTGCTGCTGTTTCCCTTTTGGGCTGCTTTTAGAGCTGCACCTGGAGGATTCAATATCTGCAGTGAACCTGGAGGCGCCTCTGTCTTCAGACAGTTGTTGTTGTTGTTGTTATTATCATCTTGTTCTAAGAGAATCTAGGTGGAGAAGAATGCTGAAATATGCAGAGTCTGTAAGTGTAAATGTTGAAGGTATCATTACAAGGAGGTACCTTTTCTGGGCCTGGCATTCTTGATCATGTTCAAGATTAAGAGATATCCATCTTCAAACTTGGTCCATATCAATTACCTGAGGCTGCAGCAAAGGCCTGGAATAGTATTGGCTGGGTGTCAGCTTTTCAGACAGCTGTTATTTGAACCCAATGCCCTACCTCTTGTCTTAAGATCTGATCTGTGGTCCTGCCTCAGAGAAGGAATCCCTGGGCTAGCTGTCTTCCTATGCTGAGATGTAGATGGCAAATTTACAAGGAAGGGAAAAGTAAGAAATAAAGCTTCTAAATACTCACTTGCTGCTGTGGATAGACATCTATCATAGATCTCATAATAATAATGATAATAATAAACATCACTGGCATTGACAATCACCTTCAGTCAATTGCAAAAGGTATCCTTTATTTGGAACAGCTAACACCCTGCAATGGTATCTTTAATATCATCAAACAGCAACATCTTTCTATTCCAAAACTTGATAGATAAAAATGCCAAATCTAGTGTGGCTGACTTCGTGACCAATTTATTAAACTTGTATACTGCTTAGTTCTGATTGACTCTGGGCTGCTCACAACAGTGAAACAAATAAATTATAGTAAGTCTCATTTGTCAAATCACATGTATCAGCCTTCATTCTACCAGTTTGTAATTTCGGGTAGGTCAGTTTAGACAACCAGGATTTCTTAAAAAACTAATAGTTTATCAAGCAATGAGAAGGGAGACTAGTCCCTCAAGCAGAGGATGCACCCTGAATCTTGCCTTGTTAATAAAAACAAATTGATGGATGTTCATGTATTATATTGTCTAAAAAATTGATCAAGCAGTAAATTATATCTGCCATTAATCTGATTTTGGAAAGGCATCTTTTTCCATGTGACTCACTTCCCTTGCTTGCCCCATATCTCAATGAGGTAACCGGAGGAGCTGGTTTATAGTTGCCAAAAGGTCACCTCATGGCAGCTCTTTTCAGCCTTTTCTACAACTGCCCTGAACGCACTACTATGCCTTCTTAAACTGAGAGACCTCAGCATTTTGTTGGCTTCTAAAGGGGCTTTGAAACATGCTTTCCATTAATTAATTAAATTTATATGCCACCCATCTCACTGTCCAAAGAAACATTGCTTTGGATAAAATCTTTAACCATGGGTTTTAATTTTTATTAAGTTAACCATGGACAGTAATTTTAACCGATGTTGGTAATTGTTTTTAACTTATTTGCTTTGAATTTTGATTTTACTATTTATTATAAACTAAAACCACTTGGTAGCTGACAATCTAATAAGTTTTAATTTTGCTCAGTAGCAATCCAATCTCTTTGTATGGCTGGTGTCAAGCACTAATAAAATCAGGAGATCCAGACTGTTCAAATGGATATCAAGATTTATTGTAAACTTGAACTCTCTACAAGAATCTGAACTACTGATGGCCAAGGGAAATTAGCAAGAGATAAGAGTGGAAGGAATTCAAGGTGGGCTTAGATCTTTTGTGGGTGTGCAGGGAGTCATGGCTGATGATACCTTTGACCCCCTTCCTCAGGCTCAGGCTAGTTATCTCCTATAACTGGTGCCATAAGTTTAGAGAATCACTGGACATTTAAAGAGAATTCAGGTGATGTCTATGGCCAGACATTTTTGTGTTGACACACCCCTTCTTCCTTCAGAATAGGAATGAATCATAGGGAAGGTATTTTTAGGGAGGAAGAATTGCTTATGCACCTCCCTTCTAAAGGACTAGCTAAACTGACATGGTCTGCCTAGGCTTAGGGAGTAGAAATCTCAAGAATTTGAACATTTCAGAAAACTGGTCTCCTTTTTTTAAAGACTAATCAAATTCTCATATAATAGATGTCAAATTCATACAGGTATTCAATATTAATTTGTTTTCTTTTAAAGAATTCACTCCTTATGCTTCTAATTTTAAGAGGAAAATCTTCCAAGTTAGATAGATTTGCTTCTAGTAAAAGATAAATATATAAAGCTAAATTGGCTTTGTTTTTGCTCTATATGTGTACCAGGAAATTCTTAAATAGTACAGACATGCATACTTTTCTGTATTGCTTAAGAAATGTATTTTCATATTGACTTTTTCAAATATATGATTTTTTTCTAAGAAGTTTTCTTAAGTGCCGTTTTAATGTTTTCACAGCATTTCACACATTTTGCAATTATACCATAGTCCTAATGTGCTCACTTTTGTATTAGTTTTGTGTCTATTCATTTCAGAAATTTAATAGAATATCATGCAAACTAATTTTTCCCATTTCTAATTGCTTCCAAGCTGGCTTTTTAGAGCTTATTTAGAAACATAGTCCTGTGATGTAAATGGAGCTCCCATGTTACATTAGGCCATAATGTGATTTGGGCTTGTTATAAGAAACCAGCCACTGTGCTTTGTAAATCCAGATGTAGTCTAAAGAAGCTAATTGTGGCTTATTTAACAAACCATAGTTAAATATATCCCGGTTTTGTGTGATATATGAATACAATTAATATGTAGATTCTGCATGGATGCAGAACCACATTTGCCACAGTACCATAAAAGTATTATCATAGAAACTAATTCAGAACACCTCCCAATTTGCACCTCTATGAAAATTACAAGTAGGCTCCTTTCTATAGAAGTTCCTTTATTTATAAAGTTGCTCCAGCTCTGGATTTCTTTTTCTGGCCTCTCCTGAACGGCATACAATGAAGCTTTCACAGTGGCTGATGGCACACAGCTGCATTTGTAGCAAAACTTCATAAACATCCCAAAGTATAAAAATATGACCCACCTCCA
Organism: Aparallactus werneri; assembly: GCA_032468035.1. Taxonomy (NCBI): domain Eukaryota; kingdom Metazoa; phylum Chordata; class Lepidosauria; order Squamata; family Lamprophiidae; genus Aparallactus; species Aparallactus werneri. Next base: position 100,212 of record JANHFQ010005271.1, on the reverse strand, counting down.
GCTCCACCAGAGGTTCTGGCCAATGGGGAGGTGAGGCGGTTCCTGCCGGCACAAGGAGGAAGTGTGGTCTAACAGGTGGGCACAGGGCCATCATAGACACTATCCCTCTGGCAAAACTGCCTCTTTTTAACACATTTCATCTGTTTCCCTGTTGTTTCTTTTCCAAATATGCTTACTGGAATATGGAAGAGGGCAGGAATGGACTGTTGTGTGGTGTTTTTTTCCTGGGACTTTAGTTCTTTTCTTTCTTCCTTTTGCAAATACACACATGCACACAGAGCAATTTCTTAACACAGTCTGCTTCTCCAACCCAAATACTGCCTCTATTCCAGTACTGAGTGGATGGAACAGAGAACTTGGTGGCGGCAGCAGTTTTGGCACTTAGCCAATTGGATCCAATTCTGGATTGCAGGAAATATAATTGGATTACTGCCATTGCCTACCTCTCTAGTTCCCCTTCTCCTGCAGCTTTTTCAAAGACAATCTAGCCAATGCACATAGGGAAATACAGTGGCTAATAGAAGAACAGGTTGCTTGAGTGAGGATGATTGTGATCTTCTAAATGTCTAATCCATATCTTCATATGACAGTGCTCCTTTTCTGTAGCTATAAAATGAAGATGGGAAAGCACTTTGCTCTAGACTTCTTTTTCTTCGCAAGAATGGCAAAATGAGTCCAGGATTCTGGGCTATGTTATCTTCCCTATCTCTCAAATCCTTCTTCTGGGTCTTGGTTCTTTGTTGGATGTCAAGGAAATGAGCATTACTTTGGGGAGTTTTGTACTTTTGCTATGTGTTTTGGTAATGATAGTCAAGGAGTTTCCACAGGACTTTCTGATAATTCCACTTTGCTACTTAGTTGAAAAAACAAATGCATTCAGCATGTTGGCCATTGACATTTGTGCAGACAAACTTTGAGCAAGGAAATTTGTAAAGTCTTCCTCCAGTGCTCTCTTCTATAAGAGAGAGATTGAATTAATTAATGTACAGTGCTGTGGTGAAGACTGAAAAGGCAATAAAATATAAAGCGATTATCAGCTCTGCTGGACTTTGTACTTGTTTCTGGTTTTATGTTTGAAATAAGTATTCCCTCAGGGACCACCAGTTTGTAATTTGATGCTGGTACAGACTGGATAGTACCAGATTTTAGCTAGCTGTATTTCTCTCCTACCTAACATGGTCTTTTGAAATGAATGTCAAATATTGTACATAGGCAGACTGCCTGGACTGTTACAGGAAAAACATTACCGAAGAAGTACCCTGCTGATTGTACAAAGCTTATGACATATATTCCACCCTTTAAACCCTTATTCATAGCACCTAAATCTCCTAAATCTACCCCATTTTAGATTCTGGCCTCACCTTCTTTATTGTATATCTGTCTGGCTTTTCTTTTGTAGCAGGTGATGAGGTAGTATGGGGTTAAAACTGAGGTAAATTCAGAAAGACTTAGGGTCCTTGCTCTAACTACTTGATTCAAATATACTACATATTCTTTATATTTTCCCAATACCTATGTTATTCACAGTTGAGTTCAGTGCTTAATTAAAAACTTCAAGTAAGTTTAGGAAAGAATACTGATGCAGCTGTATACAGTCAGAATGTGCTTTCCCAAATATTCTCCTTAATCACCATTTACTGACCACTCTTCTGATTTAAAAAAAATATCCTCAAAATTCAATTTTTTAAAGAGGATTACTTGACTCTGTTTAATTTTCCATACCAATATCTAGTGGATCTCAGTCCCTTGTTTGTATAATCTCCAGCTGACTGGAGCAGTTACTATAGAAAAAGTTAACTAAGAGAAAGACATGAATAAAACAATACGGCAAACTTGCAGGTGAGGTCTATGAGGAGTAGGAGAAGTAAGCATCTCAGTTCTATATATTAAAATGTTAGGATAAATAGTAAAGAAGATATTAGTTAATTATCTCAAGCAGCAAAAGCAGAAAATGGGACAAAGCCAATTAAAATATATTTTATATATTATTTATTTATTTATACACATTTCTATGCTGCCCAATCCAAACGGACTCAGGGTGGCTTACAAGTTAAAAGACTTAAAACCATAATAAAACAATAAATACAATCAACCCCATTAAAACCAGTTAAGTCTAAAAAGCCCTGAGTGGAAGCTCTCAATTTCCCCCTCCAGTACGCAGGAAGAGCCAGGTTTTAATGGCTTTACGGAAGGTGAGTAGATCCGGGATGATCCAGATCCCCAGGGGCAGTTCGTTCAAGAGGGCGGGGGCCACAACAGAGAAGGCTCTTGCCCTAGGCGCCGCCAACCGACAATGTTTAGTCGGCGGCACCTGGAGCAACCCGACTCTGTGGGCCCTAGTTGGTCGGTAGGAGGCGAATGGTTGCAGGAGGCACTCTCCAAGGTAAGCGGTCCGATGCCATGTAGGACTTTAAAGGTAATGACCAGCACTTTGAATTAAATCCGGAAATCTATTGGTAACCAGTGTAGCTCGCGCAAGAGTGATGTTATGTGGGTGCCACAAGGTGCACCCACAACAGCTCACCGGGCTGCATTTTGGACCAATTGTAGTTTCCGGACGCTCATCAAAGGCAGCCCCATGTAGAGCACATTGCAGTAATCCAGCCGTAAGGTAACCAAGGCATGAGTCACTGTGAGCAAGGCAGCCCGGTCCAGAAAGGGACGCAACTGGTGTATCAGGTGTACCTGAGCAAAAGCTCCCCTGGCCACAGCTGCAAGATGTTGATCGAATTTCAGCTGTGGATCCAGAAGGATGTGAGGGGAGGGAATAAAGGGTATTCCTTTATATTAAAAAGAGCTTGTGAGGAATATGAACATAATTGGAGAACTCATCAATGTCTGAGATCCTGGAAAACTCCAAGTAACAGGGAGAAGGCCAGGATGGACAAATGAAAACTAATTGTGAGTCTGGAAAGTTAGGTAGATATGTGAAGATTGTAGAGGATATCACACAGATAATCATGTATAGTTGTCTGCTGGCAACAGTTTTCGTTGTGTTTCATATAATAAGTTCCTGATGCTCAGAGATCAATAATTATTCCACTGAGATAAAGGTAACTAATTTGGGAGAGCTAAGAGAGATAGATAACATTGATGGATGCCTAATAGTCTACTTATGGGAATATCTTGAAAAGTATGGCAGAGGAAATTTATTCCCTTCAAAGGATTCATTCCTTGGAGGTAAATATTGTGAATAAAAATGTCTCTCAAAATTGCAGTTTGAAATGAAATGTGAGCATTTTAAAACGTGAAAATTTGATTTCAAAGTCTAAAATCTTAATTTGACTAAAGTACGTTGGTGTGAATTCATCTGCCTCAAAAATGCCAATGTGCTCTTGAGCTTCTTTCTCTTTTTTTCATGTTTGTCAGACACGGAAATTGTCCAAAATGGAAAGGCAGCGCTTCAGTGAGGAGGTAGAGATGCTGAAGGGACTCCAACACCCTAACATTGTCCGTTTCTATGACTCGTGGAAGTCTTCCATCAAAGGCCAAGTCTGCATTGTGCTGGTGACAGAACTCATGACCTCGGGCACCCTAAAAACGTGAGCACAGAACAGATTGGAAGGGAATGGGTGGCTGGAATGAAAAGCAGACTTGGAGGGGATATGTTGAGGGATTTTTCAGGGAGAGGCATTTTTTAGCCCATCTCCTGTCAACAAGCCACACACATGCACATGGAGCAGTAAGGGAGGAAGGAGACAGCCAGCTAGCCAGCTAGATCAGTTGAATCATCTCTGGTCATCAGTGGGATGATAGATGTTGTGGCCGGAGTGCCCTTACATTCATTCTCATTGGGTTGCTTTTTAAGGCACTTTCATGAACTAGTTGGCATTTATTTATTTGTTTGTTTGTTTATATTTTGTGCCAATCTCATCAATGACTTTGGGCAGTTTACACAATTAAAAGCATTAAAATAATAAAAGAGAAATATTTCTAAAACAATGAAATTGGAAATTTTATCTAGCTTTATTTTTATTCTTTCATAGAACTTCAGAAAGTTCAAAGATAAGGAAACTTCATTCTATTGCTCTTTTAATTTTCTATTAAACATCTAGCTGTCAGCATATGATTAGATCACTGAGTAGGCTAGTCGTTATGGGGTTGTTTGGGAACACTGCTTTGGGGGCTCTTGACTCATCAATATCTTTGGCATTTTAAAAACATTTAAGTTCTGTCTATTGTGGCCCACAGTCAGCGATGATGATGATATGGTCTGAACCAGATCTCTCTCTCTCTTTCTTTTTTTTAATAGATATTTGAAACGATTCAAAGAGATGAAGATGAAAGTTCTTCAGAGATGGAGCAGACAGATTCTTCGAGGACTCCATTTTCTACACACACGATCCCCTCCAATCATCCACCGGGACCTGAAATGTGATAATGTCTTTATCACAGGCCCTACTGGCTCAGTCAAAATTGGAGATCTTGGTTTGGCCACACTCAAGCGTGCTTCATTTGCCAAGAGTGTCATAGGTACTTGTTGGGTAAAGAATGCATATCAGAATATATTGATTTGACATTATGTATCCATTCACCCTTAAAATTATATTCAGCAGCAGTAATTATTAGGATTACCTCTCTAAGATATTTGGATCTATTTGCTTCCAAAATTTGGAAATAAATATGAGTTGCACGATTGGTAGTATTAAAAGACAGAACTGTGCTGGGAGCTTATGCATGCTAAGAGCTTATGCATTCTATTCTATTCTATTCTATTCTATTCTATTATTCTACTCAACTCAACTCTACTCTTTCTATGGAAGAGGCAATCTTTTAAGCAAAACCTCAGGGGACAGAATTGTTACTTTAAATATTTCTTGATTCTCAGAAGGCTGCTTTAATAATGAATTACTGTTCACAATGAGCTAAATGAATCATTTATAGCCTTTATACAGGTAGTCCTTAACTTACAATGGTTCATTTAGTGACCAAAGTTACAACAGCACTGAAAAAAAAGACATATGACCATTTTCCATACTTACTGCCATTGCAGCATCCCCTTGGTCACATGATCAAAATTCAGACTCTTGGCAACTGACTCATATTTATGAAAGTTGCAGTGTCCTGGGGTCATGTGACCATCTGATGAGCAAAATCAGTGGGGAACCGTGTTATTAATTGAACAACTGCAGTGATTCATTTAACAAATGTTGCAAGAAAGCTTGCAAAATGGGACAAAACTCACTTAACAAATGTCTCACTTAGCAACATAAATGTTGGGTTCAATTGTGGTCATAGGTCTAGGACTACCTGTACATCTCACAGTTAAATGTGAATAGGTTTTGCCCAGAGCATGTTTAGAAACTTTGTAGATTTCAGGCACTATAGTCTGAGAAGTTAAGTGGAGAAGGGAAAACAAGGTTTAAAGATTTTTGAAGTTTCAGAAGTTCTGGACACTGCCATGGTGTCACTTAATGGTTTGAGTCTCAAGTAAATCCCTTCCTTCCTTTTCGAGGAACCCCTGAATTCATGGCTCCAGAGATGTATGAAGAAAAATATGATGAAGCAGTGGATGTTTATGCCTTTGGCATGTGCATGCTTGAAATGGCAACCTCAGAATACCCCTATTCAGAATGCCAGAATGCAGCTCAGATCTATCGTAAGGTTACCTCGGTAAGAGTACAACCTCCACCTTCTCTCATTTCTCTGCATTTCTGGCTCTCTCTCTCTCTCTTGCAATGTCCTTATGCATTGGAAAGGGGGAAAGGAACTTTCCCATAATTAGATTTGAGTTTTTAAGTGCAATTTTGGATATAGAACAAAAATTTGTAATTACGAACAGTGAACAGCAGCTATGACAATAAAATTGGGTTGAACTTCAGAAGAGCGCAACCCTCTACTCCTAATTTCTGGCCAAATACATTTCTTGTAACATCATAAAACTTCAAAAGTGTATCTAGCCTAGTACAGAACAATCATTTTCAGAATGCATTTTGCAAGTTTCCAGTGTGAGATGGGAGGGAGGTTTCATTCCAACTCTATTTTATTCTAAGATTTAAATTGGTAAAAAGAGAGTGATGTAAATCCAGTCTATTTGGAAACACTTTTATTTTAGATAGAAGTATTGTTCCATTGGTCAGAATCAGAGTTAACTGAATCTATTTTATTATATCCCATTTTGGAATTATCTTTACTGTAATGAAAAATTGATGAAAACTGAAATAGGTTTCAGGCATCCAAATCAGTTTAGTGTGTTAGCCCAGGTAAATAGCAGGTTTAACAGAAAAGGGCTAAGCAACTGCCTTTTTTCTCCATAGCAGGAAAGACAAGCAAGATTTGTTGTCATAAGAGAAAAAGAGATTGAATACTTACATTGTTTTCCCTTCTTACCACAACCCCTTTTGATCCTCTCTCTTATTTTTCAAAACAGGGTATGAAACCAAACAGTTTTTACAAGGTGAAGGTGCCTGAACTAAAGGAGATAATTGAGGGTTGTATCCGAATGAATAAAAATGAAAGGTAGAGAACAGCATAGTTACTTACAT
>JANHFQ010005271.1:21083-31373 GCA_032468035.1 Aparallactus werneri | reverse complement strand
TCACATGTCCACCAAGCCACACCCACATAGTCACATGTCCAAGCCACGCCCACACAGTCACATGTCCACCAAGCCACACCCACAGAGTAGGTGCCTCGTTATTTTTTCATGAAACAAGTGTGCCTTTGCCCAAAAAAGGTTGAAAAACACTGTTTTAGATAATAATCAGCACCTTGAATTGTACTCTTAAGCCAACTGACAGCCATTGCCGCTCGTATAACATTGATGACACATTAGCACACCAACAGGCACTTTAAGAAATTCTGGGTTTTTCCTCAACCTTAGAGATCTTTCTTCATGTGACACAGCTATATCCAGGAGTTTAGAAGCTTTCACTTAAACTGTGGCCAAGTGACATAAGTCATTAGCACTGACCAATAGCAGCTAATATTTCTTTAACAATTGAAAGAAAAAACATATTTAATCAAAGGCCATGCACCTAATTTATATCTTTGTGTTGTGTTCACTTCAGTATTTCTTCCATATACTGCACTATAGGAGTAGCTAATGGAAATGCAACTCCAAATTTCTCATTTGTAAACCTGACAGTCTTTTGACAATATGTTCTCATCATAGTTATTGTGGTATGTTAAAGTGATGAAAGTAAAGGTGACAAACACTGAAGATTATTCATGATGATAGACAGGAGAGGCATTAGGTATTTCCATGTTGTTGGACTGCTGGTGCAGGCGGGACTGTTCTTTAGTATTCTTGCCTGGAACATTAGTGTCTGCCAAAGAAATGCTTGCCATTTACCAAAAATATTGGAAAATGGAGAAGAGAATGGCAAATAACAATACTGGCTGAAAAAATTGGGAGTTGAAATCTGATGACTTTTGTTAAGTATGGGACTAATAAAGACTATGTTATGGTAATATGTTGATTAATTCAAAGGTAGAGTATTCTTTTTCTATTTAAGTTTCAGTCTTGTGGTATGGTACTTTTGGTAGATATAGATGTGACAATTTATGTTTTCAAGTACAACAGCATTCATGATTCAGGTCAATACTTCAGGTGCAAGCATATTTGAATCACTCCTATGGTTCTCAATCTCTCAACCTCTGTATTTTTTATAATTTTGTGAAAAGAATCCTCTATTCAATTGATAGTATCTTAGAAACATTTGTGGGAAACCCATGACTCCCATGAAATTGGTTTAATTTTAACTCAGTAGTTCCCAAACAACTTTGCATTTATTGAAGTATAGAATAGAATGTTAAGTTGTTGGGCAACAATCTTTCTGACTTTCTCTGGAGAGAAATATGATACTCATGGCTAAACAAATATATTTGTCAAAGTCAGGAAAAAAATTAACAACAGATTCTCTCCTTCTAGGTGACTCTGCATGACATGATTCTAAAGAATATTGAGAAGATCAAGCGACCCCGGAGCAGCAATGCAGAGACCCTCTACTGATCTGGCTGCATTCTGAACTTACAAACTTTTCAGTAGGCTCAAGACAGTCTTTGCCTCAGTTTATGTGACTATCAAGATGGGGGAGCTGGCTGGAAACAGTCCTCACCATACTTTTAGTTAAACGTCTAAAGAAACTCTCTCCTAGTCCTTTTCTGGTTGGTTTTTTTTTAATTGGATCTTTGAATTTCTCCCTTTTCCTACCATGTCTTTGAGATACAGAAGGATAGAACAGAGCATCTCCTCCTATATTGGTAGGAATGCGAGATCTGCCAAATTGTTCCAGGCAAGGATCCCAAGATCACAAGCCCTAAATAATCCAAGTCTAGCATCCCTGACAAACTCCTTTCTAGGTAGGTTGTCCCTGCCAAAAGCATTGTCGACTTCTACTCAGAGCTGATGTTTCTGGCCCTAAGCTTCATTCAGTCTTTCCACTGAAACTCAGTGTTTCATCTCAACATGGTTTGCCCTTATCTAACTTGTCCTATCATGCAAATTCTAATAGTTCTAATGCCATTGTAAATTTCTCCTTTCTACACATACTTCTTCCATTACATTTATTTTATCATACACACACACACACATACACACCTACCTTCCAGAAGTTTATGAGAAAGTAAATCTACTCTTGGCTTACAAGGAACTCTAGCACAACATCTGAGCGCAGTGGGCATTCTCACACTTTTTTTCTTAGGCAAGGCAAACCTGTTAGACGGTTTAGGAAAATTGGTCTGCCTAATTTCAACATAAATGATCAAGCCCAGAAGACCTGAAGTATATTTCATCTTAATCCCTTTTTTCTTTTCAACTCTAATTAAATGAGCCTAGCACTTGTTTCTGAAGATCTTGCCTCACTTTCAGGAATGCCCAAAATGTCATAGGTGTCCTGCTAGATCTAAATAATTCCTGTTGGCTTCTTCCATTTTTCTCATTTCTGATTTTCATGAAAACAGAAAGGGGATGCTATCTATCTGGGATGCTGCAGTTTCTTTTCAGATTTACTATTTATCTTTATATCCATCTAGTCTTGTAGTCTTGTTAGTGGTGTTAGATTTGTTAAAAAATAGATAACAGCAACAGTGGCAGGATGAATGAAGTTTGTTGGCTCCTTTGCCTGCTTTTTTAAAAGAGGTCTTTTCTTTGCCATCTCTCAAGGGCACAGGAGTTTCATTGACCTGAACTCATTGCAAATGCCTCTGCATCACTGTCATTTGTAGCTGGACAAGCCATACCTTACCCAGGTAAAAATTCACATAACAATTGCCCTCACAAGCTGCTCCTGAGAGCAGCCTTCCCTGCTATTGTTTCCTTGTATCAGCTGCTTTGTTGGATTGTTTATATTTCCTTGCTGCATTGAAACTATGTACGACTTCTATTATGCCGATAAATTAAAAGTAATAGGAACTTTGAATCTATCTTTAATCATCCTCATAGGTACCAGTGCATTGGTAACCAAGATTTCTGTCTATTCATTTGATTTTTGCCCTTTATCATTCTTATCTCAGCCCTGTTAGTGAGAAGGAGCTGTAATTTTGAGTCCAAAGTTATTCCCATGTTTGTTCTCTGATATTTTTTAAAGTTATGGGGTAAAATGAAAAATCTCTATAATAGTAGCACTGAGCTTTATTAGTGATGATGATGAGGCATGAAATAAGCCCCTTTTCAGATCTTGTTCCTGAGGCTAATGTTTTGCCCCATATCTTTATGGAGATATTTACTTTTTCTGTCTCCTGGATGAAGCTTGAAGGCATCCTCATAGTTCTTTTGTAGTATACATTGAAATCCAGTTGGCTTCCAAGCTGAATGAATATTGGTCATTCAGAATGGGCTTAAGCAGGAGTTAACTGCTTGCAATTCCTGGTCTCATTTCATGCAGCTTGACATTGAAAGCCCTTTATAATCAATCAGTTTCTTTCTCTAGCAAAAACAATGCATCTTTGATCTGTGTCTTCTTTGTAATAGGGAAAAAAGAGAATACATTGGATTAGGAAAGGGGTGAAAAGGGGATTCCGGAAAGAATAAGCTCAATGTAATTTGCTCTGGCTAAATGGGTCAGTTGCTTTAGCTCTGTCCATCTTGGCATGTGATGCAGCCCTAGACCGATTACTTCTAGAGGAACATGGCCTTCCACAGAAACAAAAAAAAAATGATTGCCTCCTTCTGTGTTATGATGGTCAAGAAACTACAAGAAACAATTTCTTCATAAGGAGAGCAAAACCTCAGATAACAATCTTTATGTGTGAATTGATAGTGTTGGTTAGTAATGAATAGTGCCAGTGTGTTTTCTTAAATAAAACATGTATCTCTCTACTATTGGCCCCTTTAGTCGTGCTGTTCCATGCTCTTCTATTAACTTTTCCTGAACTGAAGCTGAAAAGCACTACATTTGCAGATCCAGTGCATTTCATTCAGTTCTCAATTAAAATTTTGTATTATGAATTTGAATACTTAAAGGCTTATAAAGCTGTAGCATTTCAACATTTCACCACCACAGACCAGGGAAGAACATGCTAGAGAGATGAATAAAAGTATTCATGGTTTGGAAAATCTGACTTATCCAATGCAGGTGAGCAATTACAGGTTCTAGAGACATCAAAAGGAGTAATACTAGAGTATGTTTAAATGAAGGTACAGATGAGTTTATGCTGGATGTGGGAGAAATCCTTCTCATAATCTGATTGGGCACTAAAGGACCAGAAAAACCTTGATCAGGTAACTCAAAGCTCTTAGGTTCCAATTCAGTGAATCCTGCAGCTTTTTATAAAGAGATATCTCTGATATCAATCAATGCTTTATTTCTACCCCCAATTAATTTTATGATACTGCTGAATGACATGAGTGCAACCATGAATTCCATTTTACACTCTTAAAGATGCAAGAAGAATCAAGTAAAAAGTTTAGCATAGTAAGAGAACAAGTGTATGGGTGAAATAGTAAGATCTACCTATGCAGAGCTCTCTTTCCCATAGTAACAAACATGGATGCCTGGAGCGAGTAGCAAGCTGTAACGTATCTTCAAATCTCTTGTTCCATGAGATATTTCATTTTTCTGCTGAACTATCCACTGTTGGGAAATACTCAAATATTCTGTATACTGTCAGAGCAATGATCTAATCAAATACGTTGTTTTAAAGCAAGGTACAGTTGTATGCACAAAATTAGACATTCCTGGTCAAATTCCTAATTGTACAAAAGATGGTACAAACTATACAATGTAGAATTAAACATGACATCTTTCTATGCCTTTGGAAGCTTTTTAATATGCAGCTTACAAATTCAGAATAAAAGAACAATGAAATTGAGGCAAAATATGATAGATGCAAAAGTTTGCTCACCCTTTCAGTAATTGAAACACTTTTTGGCAGAAATTCAATTTCCAAATGCTTCCCATAGATAGCTAATATTGTTTTAGGATTTACGCACACACATCCTTTTTCTTGCACAACCTTTCTCAGAAATAGGCCTTTTATAAATAATATGCATGGAGTCAGATTTGCAGGAAGGTGTCAAGTTTACCTTTGTACCATTCAAAAGTTTTATGAGCTTCTGTTCATTTGGTAATTCATGAAAATGCACAAAATGACCAGGGATGTCTAAGCATTTACATATAATGGTATATTCCTAATGATAGCAAAATAATCCTTACATCAGAATTGACACTAACTCAACCTGAATCTATAGTACTGTGACCTTGAATATGTTCTTTTAATGGATCTGATATTGGTTAGACACTGTTTTTTCTCGGGGATTGTCATACTGTACTGAATAGGCTGATAATTTAAATTCTTAGAATACAAATTCCTGTGGGTGTTATAGTTTATTGGTTTGGTTTTCTAGGATGCAGTTGAAGGGGAAAAATACTTGTAAAAGGAGGGAGAAAGGAAAGTACAGAATCTGGACTATTTTTCTGTGGAAGTGTGTCTAGTGAATACCGTATTTTTCAGACTATTAAGACACACTCCCCTCCCTGTAAAAAGTGGGTGGAAATGTTTGTGTGTCTTATAGAGCCAATGTTGCTGGAACCCCAGCCCCTACCCTTCAGCCTCTGCCTCCCAGCAATTTGCCTCCTTGCAGCAAACAGCCTGGTCAGCTTCAGCTTAGTACAAGCAGCTGATTGGCGGTTGGATCCGCCTCTGGAATATCACCAATCAGCTGTTCTAGGCTGCGGGGATCGCCGCTGCCCATTGCTGCTGTCACCATCCATCGCCGCTGCCACCTATTGCCGTCTCCATGTGCCCATTTTTGGCCTCTGCGCATCCCGCCGCCTGGAACAGCTGATCAGTGGTATTCGGGAGGTGGATCCAACTACTAATCAGCTGCTTGTGCTAAATCAGACCGCTGAAGCTGACCAGGCTGTTTGCTGCAAGGAAGCAAAGGCAGATTTTTTTTCTTGTTTTCTTCCCCAAAAGCTATGTGTGTCTTATAGTCCAGAGCATCATATAGTCCGAAAAATATTGTAGCTTTTCTTAGGCCAGACAATCCCTACAACTCATCCCACAATATTAGTAGTTTTGTACGTATCTCCTTTTCACAACAAGGGTTGCAGAGTTTGCTCTAAAACAGGTTTCCATCATAAATCAGTTGGCTGCAGTACTTCAAACTAACATACCATCAGAAATACCAAGCTTGTTTTTCCTCTCACTTCCACTGTATCCACTTGCAGGTGCTATATAAATCATGTTGGCAATAGTTGGTAAAGGATAAAAAGGTAGTATTTCATTTTTTAATTCAGTATATTCTTAGGGCAAAACATACATAATAAGCAGCCTGTATCCAAACTCCAAGTTGGATTGTTAGTTTACACATGGTTTATTGTGAGGCTTCTAATTTGATCTAATTGTGAGTTGTGTATATACTAACCAATTAAGGTATAGTGAGAAAGAACAGGATTTGCTCATTTTATAAATACTTCCTATAACCCCATAACTCAAAAAAGCAGCGTTTTGCTTCTTAAATTTCTTTTCACATTGTTGCATTTTACTCCTCTCTTATTCCAGTAGTGGGTGGCTGTAAAATAATCGTGTTTAGAGTGATTCTTGCCTTTTGGGGAAGAATCAACATCAAGAGCTCCCAGGTGCTTACAGGAATCAGTATATTTAGTGGGTAAAATCTGCCCTAATCTTGACTCTACACATCTTGACTACATAGACGATAGTGAGTCTGAGATTCTTTCTCAAATTCCATTCCTGCTTTGAACTGAGATTTTTCTGACTTGTCTTGGCTACAGTTCTTCCTCTTCTTTTTCAAGGCTAATTTCACAGTTCATTATAGCTTGCTGTAAAGTATCTCTTGATGGGGAGGCACTATTGAAGGAGTAAGTCTATGATTTGGGTTTTATCCTGGACATACAGCTGTATAGGAAGAGCAGATTGCAATAGCCAAGAGGCCTTTGCCCAGTTCTAGCTGGTTCATTAATTGCACCCCTACCTGGGAGAAGAAAATCTTATTACAATGACTCATGCCATCATCATCACCACTTGAACTACTGCAGTACCTACTTTGGATTGCCTTCAAAGCACATGTTACATTTAGTTTAAAGTACTGTAGCTTGTATGTTAGCTACTACTCACTAGAGTGAAAGAACATGTTTGTGTTGTGAACCTGGACTGGTTACCACTAGGCTTTTAGGTAAATTTAAAGTGCTGGTTTGTACCTTTGTTAATGGCATACTTTCAGGATTCCTACAGTAGAGTTGGTTCAAGCAATTCAATTTTGCTGAGAACTGCTAGTGATTCTCCATTTTTTAGGAGAAGAAGAAAGCCAAAACTCAAAGATAAATGGTTTTCAGTAGCAGTGCTGCTCCTCTGGAATGCAAACATACACACCCATGTACACAGACTTCAAATTTGACTGCCTTCTACAAGAAACTAAAAATGGAGTACAGGGCAGTCTGGGATATGATTCTACAGTAGAACCTCAGATGATGACTATAATCCATTCTGAGAATTCGGTCGTCACCTGATCTGGTCATAACTGGAAGTGCATGCGCATAAACAAAACAAAAATGGCACGGAAGGGGAAATCAGCGCACCTGTTTGGTCGCCACCCGAGCACCCATTCAGGACCAGAGGTAAACAATTTTGGTCATCACCCGATTTGGTCGTGAATGGAAGCATTTGTGACCAGAGGTTCTACTGTATCTGGAGTGGTATGTTAATGGCTGCTTGACTATTGTACCCTGTTGCAGATTTTATGATGTTTTATATTTTTATGTAAATTAACAATTGTTGATGGGGACTAAGAATCCTCCAAGACGATTTCTGGTTTGAGTTCCGGCAGGACTGGTCGTGGGGTCCGCTACCTCTGTGGATCCCAGTCCATGCTTCTACACCAAGCTGCCTTGTAGGAGCAGCAAAGTGAGGGGGAACATCCAGGCAGGTCGTGGGAGCCGCATCTCCCCTTCCTGAAACTGGCAATTTTTGTAGCCAACGGCGAAAAGAAGCAGCGCCAGAAATGGCCATGAAACCGGGACCATTCCGGACCATGAGTGTGCAGGAGGAAGATTGAAACAAAGCAGCAGGGTATGTGGAAGGGTGATAGAATTTTGCCCCAAATATCCCAGGATATTTGAAAGGATTTCTGAATGACTCAAATAAGAATGGAAGCAGCATATTACCTTTAATCGAGAACGAGCGGAAGGAGGTGGAATCCCTGGGCTCGAGAGTGGACACTTGAATTAGAAAACAGAAAAGTAAGATTGTGTTTGGAATTAACTTGGAGGGTGATTTTTGGCCGTGCAATAACTATTATGATGAAAATTGAGGAAGCGGGGGTAGAACTGAGAGAACCTTATGAATCGTTCTCTAGGAACTGCGAAGAATTGAGTGAAGATATAAACATAATATTGCAGATTGGAAGGAAAAATTTGAATATTTTAAATGAAAATCTCTATAATTCTGCGATGGTGGAAGCTTCGGAGCTGACTGGGTGTAACAAGAAGGATGAGGCTGATCTTAGAAGACAAGCAGGAGGAAAAGGGAGAGCTGGTGACGGCTGAGAGGCCTAATCAGCAGATTGAGAACTGGGGAAAAAAATTTTTGGTTAAAACAACATGGATGAATCTGCGTTTTGAAAAGAAATCTAGAGTGCTGGATGGAGAGGAGAACTGAACTGAAAGAAAGTGGCGAATGGAGATGGAATTGTAGAAAACAGCCAGGGAACGGAAAAGGAAGACAAAATCAATGGACTCTATTTATAAGGAAAAAAGGAAGGATGAAGGTTAACAGTGGCCATTTTGAGAATTTAAACAGCCTGACAATTAGTTGTGGCTGAAATGGTAATGGGATTTTATGAGAGTATAACATTATATAATAAGAATAGAAGATTAGATGTTTGTTAATAGGTTAACTGGTTTAAGAAGGGATTTTAAAAAAAGGTTATTTTAAAATATTAGTGTGATGTTGTATGGATATTGTATGCTGAGTTGATGAATTGTATCAATGCGGGTTATTTGGAATTATGGGGAATTCTATGTATTAAGAGACTGATAGACTACGTCAAAGAATTAAAAGAAGCTAGATAAGAGTTGCAAATTAGAGATATTAAAATAATTAAATTTGTAAAGCAAGAAGGTGTAAGTAGATATTTGTTAATATTGTTATCATGGCTAGATTAATTTTAATAATATTTGGAAATATACTTAGCGGATTTGTATAAAATGAATGTAGAGGAAAGAGGGTGTAGTTCAATATGTTAAGCTACCTGAAGAATGGAACTGATTGTTAAATGAATTTAATGAATTTAAAACAACTGTTTTATATGATTACATCAACTCAACTTGATATACTAATAGAATATGAATTAATGAATTATAGACTTAATATAGGTTATCTATAAAAGGGTAAAAAAAGAGGTAATATAATGGAAAATAAGGCTATATAAAGACATGATATATGTGAAAATAATTTATTGTTATAATTGAATTAATTATAAGTGGCTAACGTGGTTTGATAAAAAGGGGGGAATGTATTCTAACAAGCTAAACATGGATTAAGATGCTTAATTGTTTTTATTACTTCAGACAAAATAATAGAGATAAGTTAAAATTGAGAAGTTATACTATAAGTAGATATTTTTATTACTATGAATGGAAAGAATAGAATTATGGGGAATAATAACAATAAGTGAATTATTAATTGTTTAAAAGGTTAAAATAAGAAAAAGTGATGTAAAAAGGATTGGATTGATGTAAATGGTGCCTGGAAACAACTGACTGCACAATGAGACAATGTGTAAAAAAATAAAAATAAATAAAAAAAGAATCCTCCAAGACCACAGCAAGAGATTGTGTATGTCTGCCTGTTTTGTCTCCATCCCTCATCCTAGCACAAATTCCTGCTCAGTTGTAAACATTAGATCTGAGAATAAATTAGCCTTTTCTCAACACGAAATCCTCAATAAAATTACAAGCATATTCTTTTGTAGAGGAGATTGTTGCTTGTTTCAGTGGTTTCAAATATGAGTTTCTCAAATAACCTGATTCCATGGCCAAATGAGTTGGATATCCAGAACTGAGGCATTGAAGAGTCTCCACCTTTTGAAGCCCCAGGCGTTGCCTCTTAAGAGAGCTTCTTTACATTACTGTGGCAGATCCTTCCAATAGGTTTCTCTGAGATGTTAACTGTTCCCTTTGAGTCTATGATAACTCACACAGCCAACTTGCCATGGGACAACTTTCCACTGGACAGAAGTTACACTAATATTGAAAAAATAGTGGAATAGAATCATTAAAGAAAGGATGCAAAAGAAGGAACAAAATGAAATATGAAAGACAAAAAAATAATGTTTTAATTATTTTAAAAAATTAAATCTTGTTGAATTTTTCTGTGGTGAGTTGTCCCATTCCAAACCTAAATGTTTGCATACGTCAAGTCTGTT
>JANHFQ010005269.1:7409-18778 GCA_032468035.1 Aparallactus werneri | reverse complement strand
GTGTACTTTTAGCACAGTTTTCACAGAGTCAGCACAGATTCAGTACAAAACCACAAATGTTTCACAAACCTTACAAGGTTATGGATTATAATATAGTTTGATCATAAAATGTAATGATATAATTGATTTGCCTCACCAGGGTGGGGACAGGAAGGCTTAATTCGGCGCAATAGCAAAAATAAAAGGCGATCTTGCTCAGGAAATGCAGCAGCTTTGCCACCCTGCCGGAGCAGCAGCATGCCATGTTAAGAGGGAGGGGAAGGGGAAGCGAAGGGCATCCATGCAGTAAATGTCTGAATGGCACCCTTCTCCACCCCAAAGCGCCGCTGAAAAAGCCACTCTCCGATTGAGATTCAGACCCAAGGCAAAGTAAGGAAGGAAGAGGAGATTAGAGGCGCGTGTGGTGTGTGCCTGGTCTCCAGTAATAACATCTGAGTTGGTCTTCATGCGTGTAAGCGTATATCCCTCTGTGCACATGTGTCAAAATTTTTTTTAAAACTATGCTAGCTGCTGCTTCCTTTCTCCCAGCCACACCACTGGCTCCGGCTGAGCTACGCAATCAGTCTGAGAAGCGTAGCATAAATTACACGAGGCGGGGGAGAAGTATAGGCCCGTCTGGTCTTTAAAGCTCCCTAGTAGCCCAATCCATAGAAGTGGAAAAGGAGAGGGTAAAATGTGAGCCTCTGCAGAACAGGCACTTGTGCAGAGAGACAATGGCCAATTTGTAATCTGTGTTCCGGGTGTTTGTTCGTTCTTACCTACATGAAGCAAACGCAGCATTGGCCAGATTGGTTTATTTTAATCACCAGCCTGAACAAATAAATACCACAAACCCCACGAGCCTGCTCTCTTACCTGAGGCAGACTGCGATCCAGGCGTCAGTGTGTAAAGCAAGTGCAGCATGTTTTCAGGTGGAAAACGTGATGCGCAGAGACCAAAAATGCCGAAAAACGAGATGCGTTTGCTCTACACACCAGAGCTTCCTCAGAAGATCAGCGGCAAGGTGGAATCAGCGTTTCAGCCCCACAGCAGCGCGTGCAAAATGAGCATGTGCATGTGCTTACAACAGCTGATTGGGGGCATTCCCAGAGGCTGATCCACCCGCTACTTGTGCTGAATCAACGCGAGAAACAGAGGCCAAAAATGCTAGGCATAGAGGACAAAAGCCCTGGAAGCCTGCAGCCTGGAACAGGTCTAAAGCGTGACACATGGAGGGCGAAAATGGCAGGTGGGCTATATTTGGTATATAAGACACATCCTAATTTGGTATACAAGACACACCCTAATTTTAGGTGTTTACCATGCCTCTTTTAGGTGGGGAAAAAGTGCAACTTGTACTCCGAAAAATATGTTATTGCTTCTTTTATAATCTTGTTAGTCATTCCAGAAGATATATTTTTGTTAAAAATAGTGTGATTTTCTTATGAAGAATGATATTATTCAAATAGAATTAGCCAAAGCAAACATTGTATTTTTAAAAAACAGGTGTTAAAACTGCACTGGAAGTATATGATGATCAATTCATCTGATTTCATTTTATACATTTTATTTTAGCATGACAAATTCTTATCCTACTTGCCCTATGTTTTTATATATGCCTTTCAAATTTAAAAAGCTTTATATCCAGGTGAGATTTCCTAGCAAAAGGAGAAGGAATGAATGCTAAGCTCAGAAATGCTTTTCAAAGCTCCAAACAACTATCTTTAAGAAAGAATATAAAGAGAACACTTGACAGTTGAAAAGGAAAGTGTTTATGAAGCCTAGTTGACTTGAGAAAGCTCCCAGACTAGGTAGAGCTAAAACATTTTTTCTTAGCCTTTCCCAAGGGTATGCATCAGATAGTTGGCCCATAGTACCTTTATGCATGGTTCAAAGTTTAAACTCAGTAGCATATCTCCTGAATTCAGTTAAACCATCATGGGACTTGCACAGCTCCCAGGTATACATTACAATTTAAGATACATTATTATTTTTTATTAATTTCCCACTTTTATTATTTTTTATAAATAACGCAAGGTGGTGAACATGTCTAATATACCTTTCTTCCTTCTACTTTCCCCACAACAACAATTCTGAGGTGAGTTGGGCTGAGAGAGAGTGATTGGCCCAAGGTTACTCAGCTGCCTTTCACAGCTTAAGAAATATTTCAAAAAGTATAGTATATTTAAATTGCATATCTAACTATGCAATACATATCATGTTATGATATTACAAGCATGTAATATTACAGAATACAATATGCAAATAGTATGTACAGTAGACTATCACGTGATTTCATACAAGCACAAATTCTGTTCTAACAAAGAACAAAGAGCAGTTTAGCTGTAAAGCAGTTTAGCAACTGTGTGAGTGACTGTGATATGACATTTAAAATTATCCTACAACATAATACTTAGAAGATCGAAAGTGTTTTAAAATACTCTTTAAATGAGTCCAAGATTAGTGATGACTCTAAGCCTTCCATCTTTTTTTTAAATCAAGTTTTATTAATTTTTTCAATAAAAATACATCTTTTGTCTGCAGAGTTGTATTGGGTTATAATTTTAGTTACAATCAATGACCATATATTTACTTATAAAATATGTTAAAAAGTTTTTAAAATTTCCACAAATTCTCAAAAATTTATCATTTATCTTATTTCATTTCAGACAATCTCTTAAAATATTCAATTAAAATCATCATTAATGTTTCATTTTTAAAAAAAGAAAATAAAAGTAAAATATATTTCCAAAGATTCTCCAGAAGTAATTGCTTTGTCCTATTTCATTTCAAACATTCTCTTTGTACATTCTATTAAAATCATCAATAATATTTCATTGTCATGTAAAAAAAAATGCTGTCACAGTTAATCAGTATTTCATCATTAATATTTAACTTTTATCTTTGGGCTTGTCCTTCTCACTGGCACACCATTTCTGCACTACTGTTACTAGTGCTTCCTTCCATTTCTCTATTTTAAACATTAAATCTTGTAAAATTCATTATAATAATAAATGACAGAAATCAAGATTGAATTCATCTATTAAAAATATCCATAATTACACCTCTAACCATCTCAGTATCACTTTTACAAAAAAAATCTCTCAATTAAAAATTTTAACTCCTATATTGGATAAAAACCATAAAACTTTTTTATACTCCATTCCATCAATTATTTCTATATATAGCAACAAAATTAAAATATTAATAAAATTGCCATACAAGAGTTGTCTGACAAATAATTTTAAAAGTTTTCTTGAAACAAAAGAATACCATTTAATCTCTATTACTATGTTTCTAATGTTCCATTCTATTTTATGCCATAATTATATCATCAAACTTCATCAGAACTAGTTACAATAATAATAAACTTGCAATAAAATCAATCCCTTCACTCACTTCTAAAAATAACGATTTTTTAGAAAAAAGTAAAAGAAAAAAAAGAAAAAGAAACAAGGCTGTCACAAATATCACAAAACATACCCAACCAACAAGGTTAAGAAATAAAGGAAATAAGGAGAAGAGAGAGAGAGAGAAAAAAAATTGAACAACTATTATAAATGTATTTCTTTTCTAAAATTCCCCTCTATTTTTACCATAGTTATATTGTCAGATTTGTCAGACTATTCCCTTTTAAAATGGCCACTACTAACCATCATCTCTTACTTTCCACTTATTTAATGTCATAGTTATTTGACTCCCTTTCTTCTTCCCAGACTCTTTATGTCCATTTCCGGTTCTGTATTCTTTGTCTTTGTCTTCCATACAGATGTTCCCCAATACTTCTTGTTATAAAATTCCATCATTTCTTGATATCCTCTTTTGTTTCTCCAGACACAGCTTATCACTTGCTGCTTTTCTGAAATCTTTTTACCATGATTGCATTTTCTTAAATATCATCTTTTGTTTCAGCTTTTTGTTTTCTTTACACCAGTCATTTCTCATCAATTCCTCTCCTGTTTCATCAACCACCCACCGCTCCTCTTTCTGCGAATGCTCTTTTGTATTTCCTTGATCAATCATTTCAATAAATTCCTCAGTCATCTCATTGTTTATCAGCTGGTCATCCAAAATCACTAACATTTTGTGGCACACTTCCATTATTGAAAAAAATATCCTCTTTAAATCCATAAGGGTCCAGAGAGTAATCCGCCCTTTCGATCATCATAACCCCTATTCTGTGCATCATAACTATTTGCTTTAATCAGGATACAATCACTCTCCTACGCCTCTTGAATTCAAGTGTTTAAATCTTTCTTCTTCTATTGTTTCAATTATATTTTTGCCTAATTTGCACAGTTCCTCCAAAATAAAAGCCAAATCATCTGCGAAGGGATGCAATTTATATTGTTCTTTTTTTATTGTTGCGCCCCTAATCTCCTCTTCTTGCCTAATTTTCCTGCATAATACTTCCAATGTTAATATAAATAACAGGGGTCACAAAGGACATCCTTGTCTTCTTCCCTTTGTGATGTTATTACTTTGTGTCATATTTCCATTTATTATTATTTTTGCATTTGCTCCGAATAGAGTGTTTTGATTGTTTTTATAAAGTGTTCTGCAAATTTCATACATTCCAATTGCGTAATCATAAATTTCCAATCTAAATTATCAAAAGCTTTTTGGGCATCTAAAAAAATCATTATCATTTGTTTGTCGAGGTTCTGCTCCTAATATTCCAAAAGGTCCAGAATTATACGTATGTTTTGTCTAATCTGTCTTTGGAGTAAGAAGCTGTTTTGATCTGAATGTATAAAGTTATTTTAAAAAATTAGTTTTTGTGCCAAGATTGCTGCATATATTTTGTAATCTGCATTTAATAATGAGATTGGCCTATAATTCCCTACTTGATTTGGATTTGAGTCTGGTTAATGAATCAGTGTAATAGTGGCTTCTTTCCATGTTTGGGTTAGGGTTAGGGTTAGGGCAGGGGTGGTGTGGTGTGGTGTGGTGTGGGTTTGAGCAGGTTTGGCCCGGTTTGGGAGAACCATTTGTTGGCTTTTGCGCAGTTCAGAGAACTGGTAAATTGCACTGGCCGGTTTTTGGGAAAAATTTTTTTGGGGGCTGATGGGCCCTCCCAGCCACCCGCAATCCATAGGTACCTTTATTCACCGTGTTTGCAGCACAGCTGAGCTGCTTTTCCACCTCGGCTGGGGCTTCTGCAGGACATTTGTTTTTTAAAGAAGCAAACTTCTTGCAGAAGCCTCTAGGTGGAAAAACAGCTAGCGCACACTGCTCCGCCCATCAGCTGTGCTGCAAACAGAGCAAATAAAGGTAGCTATAGCATGCAGATGAGTGAGAGGGCCCACATTTTTTATTTTTTTATTTAAATTGACTGCCTAACCATGCCCACTAAGTCATGCCCACTAAGCCACACCCACAGAACCGGCTGGTAAAAAATTTGAAACCCACCCCTGGGTTAGGGTTAGGGTTAGGGTTGGAACATCATATATTTTAAGGAGATACTTGGTTGATACCTAGAATGTTGGCAGCAACCTGTATCAACCATTAGCACCAGTCACTGATATTTGTGATACATTTCTGAATGTTCAGCTGACTGAGTTTGATATTTAATGAATAAAGTATAATAACAGTAATAATAATGGAAATCTTTGGATGCTCATCCTTAATATGAGGAGAAATTGCCTAACATTACGGAACTCAATTTTATGGAGAAGATCCTGCTAGATATTCAGTAGTGAATTGATTAAAAAATGGTCACTTTTTCATTCATGTAAACAGTCAAGGCCAAATGCTTGTCACATCATATGCATTCATAGTGTAGGTTTTGGAGCGTTTGAGGTTGTGACAATCCTTGAAATATTTTTATGATTATTATAGGCAATGCTGTGAAGGTTGTTTATTGTATACTCAAATATGTGCTGGCAGAAAAGGAGTAAATAACGCTTCCCAAAAGACTGCCATGGTCAATTAGGCCCATAATATGCATTTACAAAGCAGATTAGAAATGCATATTATTCACCCAATAAAGCACAACAGGAAATGCTTCTGTGAAGCCAATAAATATTAAGTTGTTGCATTGTAAATATTGTTCTGGCAATATTATCAGTCTGAACTGGTATGAAGGAAAGTCTCCTTAGTCCTTGAACTCTAAGAGTCCCAAACCATCATGGAGGACTTTGAGAAATAACTAGCAGCAGTTTGGGTAACTGTTGATTGAGTTTCAAAAGGTCAGATATAAATTGTGAGTCACAATAATGGATGGGAATACAGTTGGGATATTGAGCAGGAAGAAGAGCGAATATGGATTTTTATGCAAAAATAAGTCAATCATTAGGCATTACTAAAATCTCAGTAGCAGCTCCCTGCAGATGAGATGAAAGTGCCTGCTTTTTCATAGTTACAAACAGCTAAAGTTATGAAAGTGTTAGCATTTTGTGACATATTTAATTTGTTGTTATTGAGGAATATTCTCTACCACTCCAATCATGCATTGAAGAATCTCATCCTCATTTCAGACTCTGTAGGCCCTCTAAATTAGCAGGTGTGTATTTGTTTAATTCTGCATTTCCATGCTGTATGAAGTGGCAACTTTCTCAAGTAGCAAAAGAGATTTTCTGAATGTTTCCTAATTAGTTCAGTCATAAAAAGTCATCCCTTTGCTGGGGTGAAAAATGCAGCAGTTCAAATTATGTTGGGAAACTCTTACCTCTTCACCCTCTCCCCCACATGGAGAGATAATGTTATACCCACAATGTATTAAGACCTTTTATTTTGTTTAGCTGAGCATTTGATTGAGGAATTCCTTTTAATATACAAATAATATTTAAGGATACAGTGGCTCAGTGGCTAAAATGCTGAGCTTGTCAATCAGAAAAGTTGGCAGTTGGGCAGTTTGAATCCCTAGCACTGTGTAACGGAGTGAGCTCCTGTTACTTATTCCAGCATCTGCCAACCTAGCAGTTCGAAAGCATGTAAAATGCAAGTAGAAAAATAGGGACCACCTTTGGTAAGAAGGTAACAGCGTTCCGTGCACCTTTGGCATTTAGTCATGATGGCCATATGACCATGGAGATGTCTTCGGACAGCGCTGGCTCTTCAGCTTTGAAACGGAGTTGAGGACTGCCCCCTAGAGTCAGGAATGACTAGCACATATATGCGAGGGGAAACTTTACCTTTACCTAATGTTCATTTGAGGAATAAAAATTCTATTCAGCTGACAGGTATTTTATTCCTCATATCTTGAGATTATTCCTCTTCATAGTAATACCTCTTTAATATTAACTATATCATCTACAAAGGAAGTTTGATAATTAAAAACATGAGAGGCATGTGACTATTTTCATTAATAAAAAGAGATTTTTTTGTGGGGAGAAACCTGCCAAAGAAAACCTGCATTCCTGGTTGCATTATGGCTTGGATGCTTTAAATTTGAGCAAGGAGAAGCTTTTGTGTCCTTTTAAATCTGATTTTATATCACTAATAAATTTGGCTTATCATTTGACGGAAGGCAGAAGCTTAAGGAAATAACTTTGCAAAATTTATCTCAGAGAAATCCATAGGTGTTCCCAACAAACACCTAGGAAAAATATGTAGATAAAATCACTGTGTTGTGGAGCTGGATTTACTATATATTCATATCAATATGTGTATATTTAATAAAATATTGTTGCTGGAGTTCAATTACTAATATTATACTTGCAATTAAGCAATGTCATCATCTCTGCTTAACACAGGCTGAATTTTGTCCATTATTTATTGGCTAATTTGGTCCATTTTATAGCTTTGCTTCCAGAGACTGCCTTTGCTTCAGTCTGCCTCATTGCAGACTAAATTTTCAATAGTTTAAAACAAAAACAATAAGATATATAGAGATATATAAAGACTGGATACAGAGAGTAGTGCCATGTTATATAGGTGAGAATAGCATCCGTCAACCATCTCAGACATCAAATTACTTTACAAGGTAACAAGCATGGATCAATTTTAAGGTCTAATTTTAGTGTACAGAACCATAGAAAATGTTCTGTGGAAGCTTAATGGGATGGGCAACCTGTTGCAGACTGCAGCTTCCACTGGTCTTTACCATTTTCCATATTGGGTACGAGTGATGGGAACCAGAATTCAACAACAGGCCTATTTGAGAAATAAATCTTAAGCCAAATGTGATGTGTAGCACTACAATTTATAATTTAAAAAGAGGACATACATATGCATAATGTTTTCATTTACTGAAGTATTTTTGGATGCAGATTTTACAATTACTATAATTTAATAGAATAACAATGTGTCATATCTGACTTTTTAATGTTTAGATTCCTATGGCGTAGCATTCAACAGTATTTAATATATAAAATTGAATGATATGTAATAGCTGGCAACATTTAACAGATGACATGAGACAATAAGTAATATACAATTACAATAAAAAGCAATTTGAAACATTAAGAGATGAGATCAAATTTCAAGCACTCTAAAGCATTTAATGCTTGATTTAAACCGTTCACAATAAGAAGCCAACCTTTTATTCTGTAGCTCCTATAGCAGCCAATTAAGTTTTCTAAAATTAAAGGTGTTAATTTTCTTGTAATACAGGAAAGATTTTTTTCTTTTAAATTGAACTGGTTAGTACTAGTCAAACTTTGACTAAGTCAAATCAGTCTGGTTCAATCTGATTCTGTGGTTTCATTAGGTAAACAACAGAAGACCTAAGAAGCAACAGGAACTGGACTGAGATGACCAAGAAGCTTTATTAATTATCTGATCAATGTATTCGTGAACAGCAGAACCAGAGCTTCTGATTGTGTTTATATGGAAAAAACTCTGATCTAAGATAGGGGGGAAAGGCAGTAAGGGAGGAAAGGAATAAGATTAAGTTACTGACAGCTCTTGAGTGGCTTATTTGCTATAATAAACAGAATGCTTTCTTTTCCATGAATAATCTATCTGAAAATCTCTCTGTCTGAAATTCAGAAGGACATGTCCCCACTGAACAACCAATTAATGTCATCTAATTCTGTCCTAAATAAGTGTCAGAGGCCTTGAAAAATATAGTTTAAGAGAATAGTTCTAAATGGTCTCCACTTATTTTTTTAAAAGCAAGATCAAAGTATTTCCTCTGCCAGCATTTACTCCTAAATCAACAAACAAATAAACTAAGCAGACATTTGGGGATCATATTTTTTGCCTTCAATGCCTCTGTAAAATCAGTCAATCTCAATTATTTTCCAAAGTGCCAAATTGCCTCTAAAACAAATCCGATGATCCCTATTATTCACTGGAATGTTCGTTTGTCAAAATGTATGGACCACTTGGTGAGCATTAACTCTCCCAACTGGGATTGGAATTCCTTCTAGTTCAAGACAAATAAGAGCACTAAAATTTCACTTATTTTATTAATACTTGATTAAAAAGAGGCAGCTGCCCATTTAGAATGAATTAGGATTTTTTAAAAAAAAACAATTAATTAATTGAAACAATTTATATGCCTGCACAATGTGACTCTGGGTGGCTAACAAATATTTTAAATTATTTAAATATTTTTGAAATGTCATTTTAATTACATATTGTGCACCAGTTACACCCAATAAAATATAACTGCAAAGTAAACTGGTCCATCAAATAACTTGGCCGATGCCATTTAGGACTTTACAGGTAATAACCGGCACCTGAAAGCACATGAGGAACTACTGCAACTCACAAAGCAAATATATAAAATTGACTTCTAGATCAATTGAACATTTCAAATAGTTTTCAAGGTTAGTCCCATGTAGAGTACATTGCAGTAGCCTGCTCTGGAATGCACAAAGCATGCATGTAGAGAATAAAAAGGTTGGCCTTGACCAGCAAATGATAGTGCAACTCCTTCTGGAACTAAAGATGAAAAAAAAAATAACCTGATCTAGAAGAAAAGACACTTCAAAAAACAAAAAAAAATCTTGCTAAATATCAGCTGATCCTGTCTAGACTTCCCCAGCCTAAGGAACTAAGATAGGACCCTCACAACATCACTTGGATTGTAAAGAATCCAACATGAAAATTGGATATAGATTAGTTTGTTTTTTTTATCTTAGAAAAAAAGAGAATAATGTATATACAGGTAGTCATTGCTTTGCAACCACAATTGAACCCAAAATTTCTGTTGCCAATCAAGGCAGCTGTTAAGTGAGCTATGTTCCATTTTATGACCTTTTTTGCCACAGTTGTTTGGTGAATCACTGTGGTTATTAAGTGAGTCTGCCTTCTCTAATGGACTTTGCTTGTCAGAAGCCAGTTGGAAAGGTTACAAATGGTTATTACAGGACCCAGAGACCGTGCAACTGTCGTAAATACATGCCAATTGCCTGAATTTGAATCAGGTTCTGCAATGGTCGTAAGTATGAAAAACAATCATAAGTTACTTTTTTCAGTGTTATAACTTTGAACTAAATGAATGGCTGTAAATGGCTGTATATATGGGCATGTATTTTTATTTTGTATTTGTGTCAGTATTTATATTTGTAGTTGCCAAAAACTTAATTATATTAAGCAGATGGAATCTAAGATTGACTAACAAACTAAATGAGATGTGATATATGGAAAATTACTGGTACCCCAATGCCCAGATATCTGTTTTTGGAAAGCTTGCATTAATGTATAGGAATAGCTTTAACTGTTATGCTGAGGTGAGTATTAAACCAGGCCTGGTATTGTCAACTTTTATATTCTTGATCATTCAAGGAGGATGAGGAAATAAATGATAGACAGACAGGCATCATTCACCCAAATTGGGGGAAGTGGCAGAATTTTTCACAGATGGGATAATAAGCACTTTCTTGCTGCAGCTTATTGCTTAGTCAGCTGCAGCAGGAAACATTGGTTGTTGTTTTTTTGTGAGCTGGTCTTCAACAATCTTGATATCCTGTTATGAGTAAAAAAATTGGTACAAACAATTGCATGAAAAGCAATGAGGTTATCTCTTCATGTACCAGTATGATTAGGAAAGACTACTTCTGCATTGAATGGAATACTACAGGCAGTGCTGGATTCAGCCGGAATGCCCCAGTATGGACGCACTGGCAGTGGAAATTCTGGCTGCCCAATCCCACCCCACCCCCAGTCAACTTCTCCCTGCTTTGAGAGGCTTCGTTCTAATCTTTCTGCAGGAAATTGGGGGGGAAGCGCACAAGAAACCTGGGCTGGATTTGCCTCTGTCCTGCAGCCAGCCAGCCAGCCCAGCAACCCTTGGTTCCTCTTCCTTCTAATCTTTCTGCAGGAAAGAGGGGGGCGGGGAAGTGCACAAGAAATCTGGACTGGATTAGCCTCTTTTCTTTTAAGTTTGCACTTAAAAGTTTATTAGCCTTTATACTTTGTTTCATTTTGTCAAAATCTACTCAGTCCTTCACTTTGCTTTGAGTGTCATCTGACTTGCCTGATAGTCCCAACAAATG
>JANHFQ010005268.1:31550-43368 GCA_032468035.1 Aparallactus werneri | reverse complement strand
AAATTTTGTTCCAAAAAAAGAATCTTGCAAATTTACAAGACAGATGGCATAAGGAACAAGGCTGTTACAGAATCTAGTAGTCCTGCTATAAATACTTCGAAACCTCCTCCCAGAGGAAGCATCAGAAGCAGACTGTGAAGTGGGTGTGTGCAGTCTCTAACAATGCTTTGAGCTCTACACACATAGCACTTATAAGCAGTATTTGGAATAATGGGAAGCAAGCTTCCTATAATTTTCTTAACTGTCCTTTTCACTCTCTGTATGGATCTTCTATCTGATGCACTGCTGCCACCAAACCTAACAGTGATGCACTTTGTTGAAATGCTCTCAGTCGTGCCTCTGTAAAAAGTCACCGGAAGAGAAGGAGAAAGATATGCTCTACTCATCTGAAACAGGAAGTGCAAACTGGTTTGCACACTTCACAAAAAGATAATGTATGAAGAAACCAAGTCTGATTTTTAGTTATCTGTACCCCCAGATACTTAGTACTGTTGACCAACAGCTGCAGCCTTGATACAATATGAAGTATGACTATGTCAGCTCTTTCTAAAACAAACAGACCTCCTTTGTTTTATTAACATTCAAAACCAAGTTATTTTTATTGCACCAGTCCACCAAAACTTTCGTCTCCTCCCTATAAGAATCTTCATTGTCATCCCAGATAAGACCAATCACTATGAAATCTTGAAAGAAAGATATGACATAAATTCAACAAATAAATGCCTTTTGTCTTTTTAAGAAGGCAGTTGAGATAGTGGTATATGACCTAGTTTTTATATTGGTAAAACAAATTCCAGTAATAATATAATAAGGTTGTTGAGGGAATCTTTCTAACCAAGTGTTGTGGCATGTCAACTACCATCCCTTTCGGCAGCTGAATCAGGCGAGAAGGAGATGTGGGAGTCAGGGCCAGCAGCAAGGCAATCTGAGAGCTCTGAGGCGGAAGAGAGAATGGAGTTGTCAGAGAGAGAGAGAGAGACAAAGGCAGAGTCTGGGCTGTCCATCAGCCCTCAGATGGAGAGTCAAGATCTCCCAGGTCTGGAGGTGGCTGATGAGGAAGAGGAGGAACTGCTGGGTCCAGTGCCTGATGCATGGATGCGCAGAAGGCAGAGGAAAGCAGGGGAAATCTATGGACTAGTCCTTGGGATGGGAGAGCCATCACTGCTAGCAAAGCCCCACCCTAGCTCTGGGGATGAAAGGCAGGGAGCAGAGATGAATAGGTGTGGCAGACAGCTGTTCATTTCCCTGCCAGGCCACCACTGATAGCCTGCACTTCCGAATCCTGTCTGGAAATTATCAGAATTCTTCTTGGAATCTGCAGCACCTTCTGAATGTGTGTGTGTGTGTGTGTGTGTGTGTGTGTGCTGCCGGAAGAAAGTGAGTGCACCTTCCAGGACTTCCTTCACAAATGTGGGGAGAGAGAGATAGATTCCTGGTGGGTTGGGCAAGTTCAGGACGAAAGAGAATGAACATCATTTTCCACAGGATTTAGAGACTTCGTAGCCTGCTGTGAGATAGAGGTTGCTAGTGGTCCTAATAAAGGGAATGTTTCATTAACTACAAAGGACTTGTCATGTTTGGGAGCCAGGTCAAAACACCAGGACCCCAAGAGCATTCCTGAAGGATGCAAAAATGGTAGTTTAAGATGGTGGTTACAAATGTGTAATTAAAGCCAAACTCTTTTCAAATGAGTATCATGTGCACGATCCACTTTTTAAAAGTCAGGTTGGAGGTTGTACAGCCTCCATCTTGAATTTTTTGATATCTTTCATATGCCCCTATTAGAATCCATTGAATATGTAGAATTCCCCTTCTCAGAATCCTCAGTCAGCTGTTGCTGTTTTGCCTGGAAATTTTAACAACTGGGATTTTGCATTACACATTGCATTGGGATTGGGATATTGTATCATACTACAAAAGCTGGATTATACCATTAATTTGATTTAGCTGTATCCTAAGTTTTCCAAACTGTCAAATTTCCTAATTCTAATTACTATATCAAAGTGAAAAGATTACTTAGAAAAAAGTAGCAACAGATCAAAAAAATTAACAGATAACTGTTGCCTTTGGAAATAAATATCTTTACTGAATTTATTTGGGAATTCCGGCAGGTCCAATGATTTTAGAATTATTCCTAACATTCAGTATTACATGTGGTGGAGGAAGTTGATGGATTGTGAAGTATCATTGTGAAATATTAGGAATATATAGCTCACAGGAGCAAGATAGAACATGCAAGGAGATTAAAACCATTTTCCTTCTGTTGGTCTGAAATTTCAAAACTTCATAGACAGATAATTCACAGTGCACATATAATGTAATACATCAATGACAAGGGTGGACCAGATATTTCTTTGAATATTCCCTAATGAATTACAATTATTTACTGATAAATCATTTGTAAAATTCACAGTATTGATTTATATTATGTGGTTGTAGCAGTGATTTAAAAGGTCAAATAATGTACGTAGACTCTGTTGTTCCCTTGATTGAAACTACATTTTAAAGGAATAAACTGCATTTCATTTAATTTGCAATTATTGCATGTGGCCTAACTTTTTATTTTGACTTTTCTATTCTCCATGAACACAGACTGAAAAATAGTATTCATTTAAAACAAATAATCAGAAATAACTGCACAGATAAAATAGCATTGTACTGGTAACAGTGCAACTGCTTTCAGTCCAATGATATTTTTTATCTTTTCTAAATGCATGGTTTAAGACAATAACAATACAAGAAGTAACCAGAGTTCCAGTTGAATTTCAGATTCCTATGCATGAAGAATGAATGAAAGAAAGAGAGAAAGAAAGAAAGAAAGAAAGAAAGAAAGAAAGAAAGAAAGAAAGAAAGAAAGAAAAAGAAAAAAAAGAAAAAAGAAAGAATTGGTGCCTCAGAGCAGGATGGAAATGGAACAAATGCCGCAAGATTGAGGGTAAGCGGAAGCCCTACCACAAGAAAAGAAAGTATGAGTTGGGGTGACCTCCTGCCAATACCAAAATTGGCCCCAGAAGAATTCACACAGTAAGAGTTAGTGTGGCAAGAAAAAATACCGTGCTTTGCATTTGGATGTTGGAAACTTCTCTTGGAGATTTGAATGCTGTACTTGCAAAACCAGAATAATTGATGTAGTTATCCAATAATGAGTTGGTGTGCACAAGGACTCTGGTCAAAAAATGCATTGTTCTCATTGACAGCACACCATATCAACAGTGGTATTAAGCCCACTATGCCTTGGGTGCAAAAAGGGTGCCAAGCTGACCCCTGAGGAGGAAGAAATTTTAAACAAAAACGTTCAAAGAAAATTCAAAAGAAGTATGATGAGTGGAAAAAGAATGCCAAGATCAGTAGCCTCCTGGAGGAGCAGTTACAACAAGAAAAGCTACTTGCTTGCATTGCCTCCTGACCTGGACAATGTGGCCGAACAGATGGCTACATTAAGGAAGGCAAGGAATTCTATCTGAGGAAGATCAAGGCCAGAAAAGGCAAATGAATACATTTATTGTATCCAACAGGCTTAATAATAAAGTTATAAGATTTGTTTTTAGAGTGCACTTTATGATGTCCTGTGGTGAGAAGATAAACAGAAAAACAGATAAATTGGACCTTCATATGGGCTACTTCAATCTGCTGCTGAATATTGAATTTAGACTTTTCCTATTGACATTTAATTATTTGAATAAGATTGTGACATGATATATACTCATATATTGTCCTGACTCTCTAGTTAAACATTCCTATTTTCTATGTAGCTTATCATGTCATCATTTAAATAGATTCCTGGGCAATTTTGATGCCCTGAAATGTGTAAAATACTAATAGGGTATAATTTAAATATATACTTTTTCCTAGATTGTGAAAGTTGAAAGTAGCTAGAAGTAGCACCTCACATAAAACGTCTGTCTTTCTCCTAATATCAGCTTAAACAAATCTAAACAACTAGGTAGGTCAAGCATTGTGTACAGCCTTGTATATGTTCTGTCTCTTAAGAAAACAGAAATTTGAATCTAAAGTGCTTAGTAAAGACTTAAAATACTGTTCTTTTACTCAAGGATGATATAATGCATAGAGTTTTAAATGCAAGTATATGGTTTTTTAAAATAGAAAATATTTACAACTTCACTGTACTGTGGAAGTTATTAAAATGTTTTTGAAATGTTATTCATGAAATTTGCCTGAATTGATAGTTTGGTTAAACTACTTAAATCACTAATCAAAGGGGACATGTTAGTATGCACAGTCAGACTTAAAATAGTTTCACAAATCAGATATAAGAATAAAGGTAAGATTTGAGATGACAGTGTGGTTTAATCATGCATTACAGAATTTTCCAATAGCAACATATGTACAAAAATCAACCTGGCTATTATGGCATTTTGTTTCTGTTTGTGAACTAATACAATTCTAATTAGGTCTATTGCCCAATTAAAATCTTTTTCTTTGATAAGCTTTACAGCTTTTAGTCAGTCAATATATTGATTAAAGACTAAACATTATAGTTATTTGATGTTTTATTCAATAGATTTTCCTGATCTTTGATTGTATTTGCTGGTTACTTTTAATCCTGATTAAATAAAAAGTCCTCCAATTGTAACGTTAATCTTTCCCTCCCAGAGGAGACTTTGAATGTTAACTTCACACAGTTCACACTTTTATTAAATATTTTGTTTTCATATAGTGATGTATCAGATGCACTGTCTCCTAGAAGCTTCAGCAAATTAAAATATGTAATAAACAATATTAATATGTTGTTTAATATTTAATTATTTAATATTTATGTATTATTCATTCATAGCATTTCTTCATGGCACCAAAGGGCAGGTCATCACCAGCTCATTTTGATTCAAGACCCATAGGCTCAAAATTTTACCCTAGGACCTAGGATTATAGTCTTAACATCTAAATCATTTGATAGTTGGAATATTTTATTTATTTATTTATTTATTTATTTATTTTATTTTATTATATTTACAAAATTTATACATTGCCTACCTCATTATCACAATAGTTCTGGAAATTTTCGAAATATTAGCTTCTTTTCCCCCTTTTTTCTTAGTGACCAATAGAAAAATGCCACTGAATTCAAATTTTGAGACATATTCCCAAAATAAAAGCAGTTATGAGAGTAATATGAATGTCTTATTCAATTGTTCGACTCAGAAAAATGCTAGATTCAGGGGTGGGCTTCAAAAAATTTAGCAAGGGGTTCTCTGCCTGGTTGCTGAGTGGGCATGGCCATGGTGGGCATGACCTAGTTGCCTCCTGCACCACAGCAGGGGGGCATTTTCACCCTCCCTGGGATATAGAGGCTTTCCTCAAGCCTCCAGGAGGGATAAAATGGCCTTCCCCAGGCTCCAGAGATCCTACAGAAGCTGGAAACTGGCCCATTTCTGGACTTCTGGTACTTCCAGGAGGCCTGTTTTTTGCCCTCCCCAAGTCTCCATGCGGTCCCTGCACTTACCTGGCATCCAAAATGGGCCACGTGAAGACTCCTGGGAGGGAAGGGGCAGGATACGTAGGGCTAGACAGGAGTGAGGGAAGCCAGACAGGAATGGGATTTGGGCTTCTCCAAACTGGGCAGATCCTTAGCAAGAGGTTCTCCTGAACCCCTGAGAACCCCCAGAAGCCCATCTCTGGATAAATCCAACAAGGTTTCAGTGGAAAGTGGTTCGTGAAGCTCTGTGTCTTCACCTGATTGAGGTCTCCTCCTTATGGCAGGCGCAGGGTCAGTGTGAAGACTATTTAGGCAATTTCAAATAAAGTGTGGATCCACTTGGAGTTGGACTTTAGCTTGGCAAGTCATGACTTTAGCTTGGCAAGTCAGAGAAAAAGGAAGGTAGTTCTGACAGAAATATGCAAGTATAGTTATTTAGCCAAAGCTTATCTTAAAACACAATAATTCCAGTCTTCCTCTGCAATTAAAATTTTGGTCTGGTAGAGAATGGCTAAACAAGTCATATGGAACTGATACAAAATCTTGCTTGGTTATCTGTCAAGGTTTTATGCCAGATGATCCTCAGGATGTGATGAAGGTCCTTGTTGCTAAGAGTTCTGCTATTTAAATTTAGATATATGTTTTTCCTCGTTGGGAAAGGTGCCCTGAAATGTGATATATGGTTGGACCCAAGTAATGGTGAAAGCTTTTCTGCCCAAGTTCCATAAATTTTGAGGAGGTGATAATCTGTTATCTTTATAAGAAGTTATCCCTGGATCTAACAGTACTGGACAATTTTCATTTGGTTTCCCACTTTCCATTTTTAGGAAAGATGGTAGGCTCAAACTGAAATGGCCCTGGAGGAAGTAGATTATATGAATTCTTTCCAGTTGGCCTCAGGGTGGTTATAGTTCTGAAGCAATGTTTATTATTCTTGTGGGTGACATGAGAAAATGTGGGATGGAGGTGATGCATCTATCCTAGCTTTCTTGGTTGGTTCCTCAGGACTTGAGTTGCTGTCATGCCTATACATGTACATGATTGCATATCTGGTGAGGTCATTTGGCAGCATGGATTAAGGTATCAGCATGCTTACATATACTAATTGGATCCTGGAGCAAGAGGTTCTGATGAGGGTCACTTATTCTTTACTTATTTCCAATTTGTATGTATAATATCTCCTACCTGGGACTACACTTCAAAAATTTCTGAACTTTCTGCTAGTCCAGAATGCAGAAATACATAAAGCTTCAAGTGTTTTCCATGTCACACAGCTGCTCTGCATGTTGCACTTGTCTCATTAGCCTTCTGGGTGAAAATCAAGGTGCCAATTATCACTTTTAAAGGTTCGCATGGCACAGGACTGGGTTACTTGTGGAACTACCTATCTTTAATGATTTCAGGTCATTTTACCACATCTGGCAAGATGGATATGCCTTAGTCCCTTTTAGAGAACAATGTAATATAGTATGATGTATGAGATACACCTTATCTATTGAGGCATTATCTCTAAGGGAACAACTTTCCCTTAATATCTAGATGCTTCCACCAACCCACCATTGTGTCATTCTGTAACACCAATAAAACCTGATGGCCTTCCCCTTGGCATTAGGCCAAGGATATTAGTGAAGCGCAATGCATGTCTTTTGGTGTTTTGAGTTAGATATGTGGTATTGTCATTATTCAGGTTTCTCTTCAGATTGTATAAACATTTTGCCTTTTAATAATTGTTTTTGTCATCTCTGTTAATTGCCCAGAGTTATCTGTTTAACTTGGTCAACCA
This sequence comes from Aparallactus werneri, assembly GCA_032468035.1. Lineage (NCBI taxonomy): Eukaryota > Metazoa > Chordata > Lepidosauria > Squamata > Lamprophiidae > Aparallactus > Aparallactus werneri. Next base: position 36,151 of record JANHFQ010005268.1, on the reverse strand, counting down.
AATAAATTATAAAACAAATAAAGAAGCAAACAGAATTTCCTAATTACCTAGTAAAACAAGCTTATGAAAAACATTGACTTTACATAAATTAGATGCTTCTACAGTCACCCATCAAAGTTATCTACCAGCACTAATGTAAAAAAATCAACCAGCATATTTAAAATATTGCTATAGACTAAACATATACAGTATTTATATACTTTCCCTGAAATTCAAATAATGCATATTATGCATCCTAGTTATTAATTACTCAAGAACATCATTAGATGGACTTCGGCAGAGTGACTCTATCTTATTTCTTCATTAAAATTAACATTAATTTTGTTGGTTGCTATATAATTTATTCTTTATTACACCAGAGATAAATTGCAAAAATACTTAACATAGTTAGTTCAGCTTGATTGGCTTTTTTAGTGACAGTAATTCTATACAGTAATTGGGAAAATCAATACATAAAGCATTATTTGTATTGAATTATACTTGTTGAATGATTGAATCAACTCTATAGAGTTTCTTAAGTTAATTTACCAGTTCTAAGGTAACAAACTAACAAGATGCAGAAAACTTGTTGAAGAACAAACAAGTATAAACAATAGTATATAGGTAGACAAATCAGGTCAGATGAAACCAAGTAACCACATACATTATTATATTAAAAGGTAATTAATCCATGTGATTTTGCTTTAATGTTCTTTAAACATTAAATTGTAATTGAGGAGCTGTCTTGCCCCAATGGGATTAGCCCACGCTACTTGCTCCAGCAGAAGGCACTTGCTGATAAGCAATTATGGCTGGCTGGGTCAAGAAGAAAAGCCTTTTCCGCTGTGGCCCTTACCCTGTGGAACATTCCACCACTAGAAGTGAGAATTGCTACACCCAATTGGTCTTCCAGAAGGTTATCAAAACCTTTTGCTGTTTGGCTTGGGGCCCCGAGAGGGGTGCTCGTTACTGAGGGTGTATGGTGGGGTAAGAAGATGCATTGCATTGCATTTTATAACATTTTAAGCTGCCTTTCTCCCTCACAGAGGGATGGTGTCTCATCCCTATGCCATGTGTCTCCTTGGTTCTAGTCTTACATATAGCTTTTAAAATTTTAATTATCTTTATCCTTTTACTATCTGTAAGCTGCCTATAGTCATTTTATAGGTTAGAGAGTCAGCATATTAATTAATTTTAATTTTTAATTTTTTTAAATTTTTATTCACATTTTTATGCTGCCCAACTCCCGAAGGACACTGGGTGGCTTACAGAATCAGCATATATGTATATCATCAACATTTTGTGTTCTCATTTTACCTACCTCAGAAAGATGGAAGGCTAAGTCGACCTCGAGCCTAGTGAGATTCGAACTTGCCTTAATTACAGGCAGCTGGCAGTGAAGTGCAAACACAAATTGGAGGCCTTACCTCACTGAGCACTTACGGCTCTTAATTATCGTCATCAATGAAACTATTTATGTGTTTATTATAATAATTAATGTCATACTCCACCAAGATTCCAGATTTACAGAAGATGACATACAATGAAACAGTTCTAAAAAATAATACATAAATAACATAAATAAACAAATATAAAGCACATCCTCAAAAATCCAAGATAAGAAAGCTCCAAATCTACTTAATGTAGCAAGGAGCAAGACTTATTTACCAGCAAGCCCTTTTTAGAAGTTGCTCCAAAGAAGGTTGGCTCTTAGGCTTTTGTTCCCTCACCTTTCATGAGGAGTGAACAGTAACATCAGGCTAAATGATTGACTGAATTTGGCCTTGCTAGAATGTTGTTCCTTTAAATTAAACCAGACTGTAGTTCAATGGTAAAACATACAGTATTTTCTGGCTACAAGAATAAGTTTCATTCTCTGACATCTCCAGATACAGGAGAAAGAAAGAAAAACCTGTTTGAAAGCTGGGAAAACTGCAGTCAGTTAAAGAATACTGGGATAAATGAAGCAATCAGGTTGAAGTAAATTTCTATATTCCTATGAATTGAATAAATAACCTAACTCTAACCCTTGTTTGTGTGTTGGCAAAGCTTTTTCAAAAATAAAACCTCTTTAAAAACTGTATTTAACTGAATAATACCTGAGGAAATATTTTTAAAAATAATTTAGAGGATATGCAATTGTTAGATTATTCTCTCAGGTGCAGTTAAAGGATTGATGATATTTTTAGCAATCTAATGTCACTTAACAGTTTGCTTTTACATCACATTTCACACTGTATGCCCTCCAGTTAGATTTTGCAAAGGAAGCAGGTAATTTATGTTGCTGCTCAAGCAACGTAATTCCTCAAGACCCATCATGCAGCATTTCAATTCTTGTAAAATACCAAGGCCATGAACTGAATCTTATAGATGTATATTCTGTGGAAGAGAGAAATCTCAGAGATAAAGCGCAAAAATCAATAATAAAGCATATGCTTTTTTTGTAAAAAAAAACAACGTTTTCAGATATAATTTCTAGCATCTCTAGATATAAATGTTAGGATTATGTAAAAGTCCTCTAGTTTCAATCTTAAAAGTCAGTGTCAAGAGTGGACACTAATGAAGTAGATGGCCAAATTCTATGATCATGTGTAAGCATCATATTTTATGACACCCAACTCCCAAAGGACTGGGCGGAAGGCTGAGTCGACTGCTATGTCTACTTCATTCCACAGGCTTTTTCCTACTGACTTACTTGTACTTTGCTTCTGTAGATTTTCTTTAGAGTGGCATGTAGAGTCTTATATGCTACTTTCTAAGTTCCTCTATCAGGCACATAAGCTCAGCTGCCTATAACATAAACATTAAAACAAAGCCTCAGTCAAAGAAGTGACTCCTTGTTACTGCTGCTTCATTTCAACCATTCTATTATTTTTCATTTTTTGTTTCTTTTTTCTACTAGCTCACTGCTGCTGTTGTGGTTCACTCTCTCTCTCTTTCTCAGATACTCCTTTTCTTGTCATCTGCCATGTAAGTCAAGCTTCAGCTCTTCTGCTACACTGTGTTTCCTTACTCATAGTGTTGAACAATGTCTGGACTATTTCTCAGTTAGTTCGGTGGTCATTTCCAAAGCAATCTTCTTCTTCTTCAAAAGTCTCCCTTGATAGGGCACCCACAACTTCTTAAGGCAAGCCATTCCACTGGTTGATTGTTCTCACCATTGGAAAGTTTCTCCTTAGTTCTATGTTGCTTCTCACCTTGATTAGTTTTCATCCATTTTTTCTTATCTTGCCTTCTGGTGCTTTGGAAAACAGGTTGATGCCCTCCTTCTTGATAGCAGCCCCTCAAAATTGGAACACTGCTATCATGTCACCCTATTCATATCTATCTATTTTACTATTTTCTTCCTACTTGGTTTGGGTTAACTTTTTATCACTTTGTAGTTGCTATCAGTATGCCATACTATTGTTTTCATTGTTGCAAGTCAGTTTTGCTTTCTTTCAGGTCACTGCACTGTATTGCTTGTCTTTTTGCACTCTGAAGATTCAGCTAGTCCACTACTTCACTCATTCCTTTTTAGATGTGAGTTTTCCTTCTGACAAAACTGATCTCCAGACTCAACACCCACCTCATCACACTCCATCAGAGTTATTTTTATCAGTTAGCTGGTTGTCAGGGAGGCAAGACACAGAACTTCCTATTGCTTCTTGAACAAGTGTCCATCAATCTGTTGCCAAAAAAACACATTTATGAATTGGTGGATTGAATATTTTGTATGAATTCTACTTGCATTCTGTTATCCTCAATAATAGCAGAAGAAAAAGAAAAAAGTGAAAGAACACAAGATGTGTTCTAACATCATTTCTAGGAGATAAATAGCTAGGTTGGCAGATATAGTTATCTTGCAATACACTTAGTACTACAGTGTTATCCTACAGTTAATCACAGTGTTAATATTACTTCTCATTAAATATTGTTGATTCTGTGCAATTATACTCTGTACTTCTTAAATCATTAAGGCAGCTATATCAATTGGAAAGGTGATCTGCGTCCTTTGACTGCTACCTGTTGGCTCTTCATATATGTATGTATACTATATGTATAGACACACATATACAGGCACTGCTTTTTAAGGTTTCTGGTAATTGTAAAGCAGATGCATCTATGCGTGCACATCCATGCACAGATAGTTTGAGATAGCCTTTGCAGTAGCCAAGATATTTTAAAAAATACTCCAAATAAATGCCCATCATTTACCATCAATACATTTACAATTTTTCTAAACTGTGTGCTTTCCAAAGGCTTTCCAAAGGCTATGAGCCTTGGTGGCAGAGTGGTTAGATTGCAGTATTGCATACTAACTCTATTCACTGCTAGGAGTTCAATTCTGACCAGCTCAAGGTTGACATTTATAAACCACTCAGACAGTGCTGTAAAGTACTATGAAGTGGTATATAAGTCTGTGCTATTGCTACATGACTATTGCAATATAAGTGTTTGAATGGTTTATGGAGGGATGCTTTATTTCTTTCTTCTGCTTTGTAACCTAATTTATTATTTCACTAGCTGATTACCCGGCGTTGCCCGTGAATTTTTTTGTGGGATTGCATTATTTTAAGGGGAAAATAAATGTTAGAAATGAGACAGGAGGTAGTGAAATGTGGAAAGCACTGGAAAGTGGT
>JANHFQ010005268.1:19297-31108 GCA_032468035.1 Aparallactus werneri | reverse complement strand
CAACCTTGAGCCTGGTGAGATTCGATATCCCAAACTGCTGAACAAGTCAGCAGAGGTAGTCTGCAGCACTGCATCTAACCACTAAGCCACCATGGCTCTGAGTGTTGAATGGATATGGGCAGTTTCATTGGAATGCTGACATACATTCATATACTTGCCTGCTCATTTACATACTCTGATCCATGTCATTCATTTTTATATATAATAAATCCGACTTAATATTTTTTATATTGGTTGTTCACTTTCGTATTTAATCTAGATTCATTGGGTCAAAATACATTTTTACCACAAACACATTCAAACTTTTATTTTATGTTTCTCATTTTGCTTCCGCATAACAAAAGTGGGCAGAAACACATCATTGTAACAGCCATTCTCACCTATTTTAACAAAAATTATTATTCAGCTAAGAATGAAACACACAAAACTATTTGACAGATTTGTGTGATATGAAAAGCAATTGTGTTGAGATAAATTTAGTTTAAATGCATTTCAGTAGAAATCATTTCATTTGGAAAATTATAAACTCTGGAATAGAGTCCCTATAGTGAAAATTATCTGGCTATAGGACTAGATGGAGTTCACAATATACAGTATTCAGAATACTGGCACCTGAATTGTCTCAGCAAAAGTACAGATTTTGTAATAGAATTCTACATACATATTCATAGCAAGCTACTAGCATAGCAATGATTAGCAACTTGATTAACAGGGACTAACAGAGAAATTACTGTTATCAAAATGAAGATGGGTGCTTGAGAGTTTTCAGGATACAGTACCTTGGACAGGTCCAGCTGAACCTCCTACTTCTTACTCCCATTTCTCTTAACCATACTTTGTTCACTCCTGTTTTATCAGACCTGTCAAACTGATGGCCTGTGGGCCAGCTACAGCCCACATAGGCCATGCCCACCCTAGCTCCACAAAGGCAAAAAACATCCCAATACATCGAGATATGGACTGATTCATCATGATACAGCCTGTGCTGCGATCGGGTTTGACACCCCTGAATATATGGTTAGGTTTATCCTCTCTTAAGAAATTGATAGTTTATTAGAGAACTCTTTCCCAATTTTGTAATAATAGCTTTCTGCAAAGTTTGGGAAGATGAAACTTAAGGATAACAAGACATGTGCCTTCTAACTAGGAGGGCATCTGCAGGGCATCTGGTGAGGGAGAGGTAAAATATCACAGTGGTGCTATTAACTCTAACTATGGATGCAATCCCCTTCATATACACAAACACATCAAGAGACAAACACATGAGACAGAGGGGGGTAGGGAGGGAGGGAAGGAGGAAGGGAGGGAGAGAGACATCCTGATGCAAAAAAGACTGATATCCTTTGAAGATTTGTCATTAGACTCTTTTGCTAGGTAAAAGAAAGCTACTGAGACTGAAGATAATAATAATGTTTATGTCTATTCCACACGTAAAATACAGCACCATAGTGGTGTCTTTTTCATATACTGTACAAGTGCATGATAAAAATTCCTTGGCAATATTTATTTTCTTAATTTTTCTAAAATGTCTTATAATGTTTATCCATCTCTGAAAACCTCGGGTAGGATCAATGGATTTCTACAAAGATGATTTTTATTGGAAAATGTTGATTCTCTTTGCCTTTTACTGTTTAATTTGTAACTAGAAGTTAGAATGTAACATTAGGTAAAATTGTAAGAGCCAGAATCGAAACATATTGGCAATGTCTGCAAAGAAAAAAAATTCACAAATGGTATGTAAGTACAGTTGCTGAACCTAAATTCTTTATAGCAACATGTATAAATTTCAGTAATTGCTTTGGAGTCTCTTCTAGGTATAATATTGATTGGTCTAAATGAGAGCTGATGCCTTTGGGGATTATAAATTTTTTGCTGATATCTGGAGCAATCTCTACTTTGGACTGAAGATTATTAGATTTTAATCAAACCGGATGCTTACATCAAACACGGCTGTCATTATTTGCAGAATATTTGGCTACATATAAATTGATTATTTGTGTTAAAATCAATGTTTTAGAAACAAATGTTTTCTCATTGGAATTTTAGATAATATGTGACATCTATATTTTTAAGATTTCATGTGGGGGGGCATTGTTTCAGAAGCATATAAGGGTAAATTCCCCCTCTTTGTTTTCACTTAAGAAAAAAAAAACAAAGAGCCAGTTATTGAAGGAAGTGTTGATTTGCCAGGGATAAGTTTATTTATTAAGTTTATTTGCCAGACTAAATTTATTTAAGGCATATCCTTTGTGTTGAGCCAATAAATGAAAAATGTTGGGATATTCATAATCAGGATAATCGAAACCTGTTAAAAAACTAGGTGATGTAAGAGTCTAATTATTTTGGAAAATGTGGAATTCCTCCTCATTCTATACTATCCTTATTAGTTGTCTGGCTCCCCAACATAATTTTGCATAAAGCCTGTCTGAGAATGAATCAATCAGACATACAAGAGAAAAATCTGTTTGTGGATCTTAATTCATTCATCTTCAACTTTCCTCATTGGAGACAGTAGTCCTATTAGCATAATGTATGCATTGAACATCCACAAGATGTGAAGATTGTTCTGTTTGTCTAAGACTCTGACAAAATTCTTTACAAATTTCCTGTTCTCAGGTTAGCTAAGCACTCAGTAATGCCATTAAACATTCTAGTATGTTCAAGGCTTTCAAGATGTGATATAAAAGCTTTAATATACACCTTGATGCCTAAAATTGCCTCTCAGCTGCACTGTAACAACTCATTTTCTATTCTGCTTATGTATCCATATTAATATTACAAAGGCTTAATATGAGCAATATGGAATGTATAGAACTGAACATTCTGAATATTCCTGCATGTTGAGGGTCTTTATTGGATCATCACATACTGAGACATTTCGATAGTCCAAACAATTGGGGCCAAGTCATATTATAGCTGCAATTTGTTTACTATCATAGTATTATGAACTTGGTATAACAGCTTTTCTCACATGAGAAAGTTGACCAGGATGAAGCACTGACGAATCATATTTTGTTTCATGCAATCCTCCATAAAATCTGCAGTGGCTCAGTGGTTAGAATGCAGTACTATAGGATACTTCTGCTGACAGATGCCTGAAATTTGGCAAATTGAATCTCACCAGACTTAAGGGTGACTCAGCCTTCCATCCTTCTGAGGTGGGTAAAATGAGGGCCCAGACTGTTGGGGGCAATATTGTTTATTTATTGTTTATTGATTTAATTTATATACTGCCCTTTTCCTGGGACTCAGGGCGGTGTACAGGGCATAATAAAAAATACAGACTGTACAATTAAAAGAGAATTAAATAGAAACCCTGATTAAAAACAAATAAAACTTTAAAAAATTAATAAAACCCCTCCCTCAATCCAAGCCGACCACCTCAAACAAACAGGTCTTTAATTCCCTGCGGAAGATATGGAGGTCAGGAGCCATACAAATCAAATCAAATTAAATAAATAAATAAATAAATACAAAGGCCCAGTGGCAGCTGATTCCACTGGGTGGGTGCCCCCACATAAAAGGCCCTTCCCCTGGGCCCAGCCCGACAGCACTCCATGGCCGTTGGTTCTCTGAGGAGGCTCTCCCTGTGGGAGGGGACCAGGCGGCGGGAGGCTGGCACCAGATGTTCCCTCAAGTAAACAGGACCCAGGCCATTAAGGGTTTTGTAGGTTAATACCAGCAATACCAATATGCTGACTCTGTAAACCAGGGATGTCAAACTGGATTTCTTTGACAGCCAGATCAGCATTGCAGTTCTCCTCCATGGGCCAGCCAGGGGTAGAGATGGGATGGACATCTCCTGCAGTAGACTACCAACCAAAATGAGGCACTGGAGAGCCACCTACGGCCCCTTGCACCCCATTTTCAGCCTTAACAGCCTCCTGCAGCACTGGCCAAATTGGGGCATTTGAGGGCTGTGTGTGGCACTCCTAATGCCCTGTTTTTGACCTGGATGGCCTCGTGCATAACCTATACCTCGTTTTGGCTGGTAGAGTACTGCAGGCTGTCCAGACCGAATATGGGGCACACTGGGCCATGTACAGCCCCAATGACCCATTTTCTCTAGCACAGGCAACATGAGCTGGTCCTTTGCTATTTCCAGGCTGGGCCTGCAGGCCAGATTTAAACACCCTGTGGGTCAGATCTGGCCCACAGGGCTTGAGTTTGACACCCCTGCTGTAAACTGCTTAGAGAGGGCTGTACAAGCACTGTGAAGCAGTATAAATCTAAGTGCTATTGCTGTTCCCAACAGCCTTGATCAGGAGCCTTTTCTATCGATCCCCTGAGAATAATATCGCTTGAAGATAATATTAGAAGACAGAGAATACTTGACTATGGGGCCATCTAATCAAGAACAGTTGTGACTGGAAAGAATTGGATGTTTCTAGTATTTGCAAGCCATAGAGACTCAGTAAAATCATCAGAACTATATTATATCACAAAGTTCTCCAAGAATTCATATTTTAAAACTCCAAACTGCAAAAAAAACATTCCTTAGAATTTGATGTATTTTGACTTCAGATATTTCTCCCCACTTTTTTTTTTTTGTTACCTTCTCTTTTAAAAACTGCTTGCTTTCTGCTTGGGGAATCTACTTATGTGTATGAATTTATCACATGGAAATCAATCTGACAGATTTACTGCAGCCTAAACCCAAATAAATAATGCCAGGGTATATAGTACGCAAAGACACTTTTGAATCATATGCTACCCTCGGTTGCTTACATGAACAGATCCTTTTCATCTGGCACACCACACACACACACACACACACACACATACACACACGCCCTCTCTCTTACACACGTGCACACGTGCACATAAGCACATGCATACCACTTCATTCCACTACCTGGTTCTAATTAAGTTTGTTTTACCTTTTTAAAAGATCATCCTCTTTTCACTTTATTTTAAAATATTCAGCATGGTTATGTGTTATATATTTTAGATAAGCATGTGTACTGCATGCTTATATATAGACATGAGATTTTAAAATTCTAAGCTAGAATGAAAACTAAAAAGTATGATACCAATATTTTGGAGGGGGAAATTGTAAATATAATCTTTATTGAAATAATTGAGAGGCTCCAGGTATAAAATTTGGACGGTAGTCAATCTAATTGTCGGATGAGAATATCCCCCTCCCCCCATTTATATCTTGACTACTGAATTGAGAGAAAGAAAATATTTTATTTTCTAAACAAAGTAAAATAACACATTACCTACATCAAGTCCATCTGGCTATATATATGTTAGTTGTGGTATGAAATATCGTGTACCAACATTGTCTCTTTTACTGTTACTATTTATATAATAAGGAACAAAAATACCTACTTTATATTTTAGACTGAGACTTTTAGAAAATAAAAGCTTGTCACTGGAGTGTTTTTTTAGCAAGTTCATTTACTGACACACATTAGACATCATTAGTGTGTTTCATCCATAAGTTATTCTTAATTACCTGAAGAACATTCCATTTATTTTTTCAATTTATGGCTTTATAAAAAATGAACTTGTAGAAGAAATGCTTTCCTAATTTGCATGGACTAATTAGGAGAATATTAATTACTTATTTTATAATCAGTAATTTGATTTTTGTGTATATGTGAAAGTAAACTAAGACAAGACACTATTTCTTATTAGCTAAAATTAAATTGTGAGGCAGCAAAGTAGGTTTTAACATTTATCCGAAATCTACCAAGGGAATATTTCACTATCTAAAGAATTGTTTTGTATTCTGTTGTGACCTCTCTAGTAGACAACATATGCTCAGTTTTATTCTCTATTTTCCTCTTTCAAATGCAAGATGTTGTGATTAATATCACTTCCTAATGCTGCCTCTCCTGCTAAGGAGAAATATTGGGTGTTCCTTTTTAACTTCCCAGAATAGGAACACACACAAACTCGAAAATTGTAGGTGAACCCTTTCTAAACTATTCTCTACTTGGTTAGGAATAGTGTTTGAAAAACTCAAGTAATTTCCCCATTATTATAATGAATAGCATAAACTGTAATTTTTCACAGTAATTAACTTGTGTCAGCACCATTATTTTTCATTAATTGTAAAGGGAAAAAAGAAGAAAAGAGCATCCACAGAAACAGATGTGTGAAATTGTCTCTGAGGTTCTGTCCTATGCTTCCTCCTTTCACAAATTGCCCTGAACAGGGGACTACAGTACACTGGAGTACAGATGGTATTAGCTTACCAGGGCAATAAAGGAAAAATAGCAGTTAATAAGCCTGTTTTGAGCATATGCTATTGTTTTAATAGGAACAGATCTTTCTCACACCAGTAATAAATGGCAAATGCCAAGTAAAACATATACCGGTAAGGTAATTGTAAAAACTAGGAAAAGTCACTGCGACAGAAACCTCTCCTTAACATTTGGGTTACTAACTTATCAACTGCAGTGATTCATTTAACAACTCTGGCAAGGAAGGTCATAAAATGGGAGCAAAGCTCACTTAACAAATGCCTCATTTAACAACAGAAATTTTGGGCTCCATTGTGGTTATAACTCAAGGACTACCTGTACTGTATCCATTTCCAATAATGTGAATCTAACAGAACTTTGTTGTTTTTATTTTATTTTTTTATTTATGTAGCTGTCCATTTGACATGAAAGTGATCATGGGTTGTGCACAACACTTAGCTAAAAAACAATAAATACATAAAAACAGTCACAATTTAAAAATAACTATAATCAAGAGCACAAAACAGGAAAGGATGATATTAACCCTAGCAAGAGAACCTTCACAAAATTTCTCTGGTCCCCTGGGACCCCCAGCCTTATAACATAGCAAGATCTTGAGGGACTTGAAAAATGTTGAGAGGGATGGAGCTAATCCCATTTCCAGGATAAGAAGATTTCACAAGTCCTCTCTCCTGGGTCCAACCAAAAGTAATTCCCTAACAGAAGGGACTTACATCAGGTACAAAACTGTTGAAGCAGGGAGTGGCAGTCTTTCACATAACCCTACTCCATGCAATGAAAGGCTTTAAAGGTCAAAAGCAACAACTTGAATTGGACCCAAAAGCAAACTGGCAACTAATGCAGCCTGTGGAGCAGAGGTGAATGTGTACCAGTCTAAGACTTCATATATCGCCCATGTTGTGCATTTTGAACAAGCTGAAGCTTCTGGATACTCTTCAAAGGCACCTCCACATAGAATGCATTACAGAAATCGAGACAGGAGGTAACTAGGGCATGAGTGACAGCAAACAGAGTTCCCTAAACTAGGAACAGGCACAACTGGTGCAAAACACAACACCATCAAAGGTCCTCTTAACCACATCTGCCATCTGCTCTTTAGTTAGTAGGACTTACTGCTGCATAGAGGGAAATATGGTGATGTTGACTTTCCAGGTGACTGGGACATCTACTTTGAGGGCTAGTTAGGGAGGGAATTTTGTTGGAGTCCAATACCCCAGGCTTTGGAGCAATATTTTGGTATTGGAGCTCACCACACTGACAAATAGGATAACCATTGCTATTTGCTTTGTCTGAAAGTATGTCTTCTTATTGAATAACAACTGTGATGGTATACAATGAAATTATGATAATCCAAGAAGAAATTAAAAAATGCATCCTTGGATGTTTGATACCCAGAGATATCAGAAACCTAATAAATAAGGCTCATTCTTTTGAATTCCAGATGTTTCTTTTTTACTCCATTTTACTTCCATCCTATTTCTATCATGCTAATAGAGGAGAGTTAGCACACTCCCCCTATTTTTATGTTGCTTTTGCAAATGAGAAGTGCATCTAATACTATGTGTGCATGATCACACAGCATGAAATCTGTTAGATATACGAGATATATGAAAATATTATTTAACTCGTTGGTTTATTATATTGCTAAAGAACCATAATGGCTGAAGAACATGGATTTGCAGTTTTTATTCTTGAATGAGCAACAACAACAAAAATGATTTAACAAACTTTTGCATGGGTGTACAAATTCAGATTCATGTAGTCATTCACATGCATATATTCTCGCTTTTGGCTCATTAACTTGAAATGGCCACTTTGTTTCAGCTCTGTTGCTTTCTAATTTAGGGACACTGAATGAGAATAGGGCAATTAAAGAGAATTCTATAATTACAAGCTACTCTAAATGCAACCCAGGGTGCAGAAAGTTTGAAAAAAAAAGTAATCATACAAAGTAACATAATGAGGTGGCTATTCTTGAGATCTTGTTGGGTGAAGATGCATGAAAAAGCAGTTAGACAGAAGTAGCAAAATTGTTGTTGTTATAATCCGCATCCAGAAACTGAAATATTTCTTGTCATCTATATTCCAGTAAAAGTACATATTCTAGATTACTTTCAGATTATATTGTCTGTATCTGAAAAATAAAATTACCAACTGACTGAATAACTTATTATAAGCATCTCCAATTCACTTCCAATTCACAAGAAATAACATCTGTGGTCTCATGTCTGCTTTTGGTTTTTATATTCATGCACTTGATGGATTGATTGAGAGACATCCAGTTTCTTTATTACTTTCCCTTGAAAGAATCCATTTACCCTACATGGGGATTTAAATGTGGGGGACAGGTACAGTATTTCATGTAAATGGTTGCCTATGCCTTTGACAAAAGAAACAGCAGAGGGGAAGGGACTTGTCAACAAAAGTTATTTTTCAGTTGGTTGGACTGTTGTCCAAAGGTTTAAATAGGTTATAATGGGGGGGGGGGGAAGATGAGAGCCTTAGTCAGGAGCATCTTGGTTATTTTTTTCCTTTAAATTATGCTGGGCAATTTTAGGATTCTTATTATGAATTAAGTGAGGTAGATGTATCATTTGTAAAATGCATCAAGTACTAAATTGATGCAATATTCATTATACTTATAGTGAGCAAATAGCATCTAAACTAGAGATGGCCAAATTGACTGCTTTGATCAAAGAAAAAGATGCAAATACTTTTATCTCTACTTGGAAACCACTTCTGGACTTTGTGCTTGAGGTGGGGGGAAAAACTCTGATTTTGGATTTTACCGAATAGACAGATTCATTGTTATAATACGTGGCTGGTTTAAATTGTTATGTAAAAGTAAAAAGTTGAAGTTTGATGTTAATGCTTTATTCTACTGCACCAAAGGGAGTCTGCAGTAAGTGCCTTCTTTCCCCCCTTCCTCATATTTCCCTTCCTTTCTCCCTTCCCTATTCTTTCTACTATTACCTTTTGTATTTTTTTCTATGTTATAAACTAATAAAATTGTTAAAAGTTAAAAAAAATAGAACTTCTAGAGTTCAGTTCAAATAAAATTTGAGAGTTTCACATAGGTTATCCAGATCTCTAAACATTATAGAGATTACAGATTACCAGAGTTGGAAGGGACCTTGTAGGATCTAATCCAACCCCCTGCCCAACTAGGAGACCCTATACCAGTCTCTGCCTCTACCTAGGATCTAACCCACAACCTCCTGATTGTGAGGTGAGAGGTCCACCTCTAGGCCAGCTCAGCAGGCTGAGAGAAAGTATATGTAACACAAGATCAACCCCTAGCCAAACTTGGCTCATCTAGAAAGCAGAACCGGAAAGTACTTGAATAAGGGTCACCCAGGAAATCCAGAACTGCAGGCTAGCTTGGGAAATAAGAACATTTCCCAAAAAGTCAATAAATAACCTTGCATATCATGCCAGCAGAACTGTATATGTATATCCATCTAAGCATCAGGAGCCCAGCTAATTGAAAATATATAAAATAAATCCTTTTGAAAAACATCAAAAACATTTATATAACTTTCACCCTAAGAAAACTAAGCCTGAAACAAGCTTATTGAATCTCTTTAGCAGGTGGCATTTAATTATAACAAAAATAACCTTGATGTAGATCATTTTGTCATGTTATGGCTTCACTTCCCAAAATAGAATTCTTCCGGTCCTGGCATGTTCTGCAGCTGGAACTTGGCTTCTTCCCAATGTGTGATAGTGAACATGAAAGTTGCAGTGAGTTATCAAACTTTCCAGTTAATAGACTTGCTGCCTTTGAAGAACAATGTGGTTCTGTGATAACAAAGTTCAAGCCTGGAATGGCTGATCTGTGATGGATTCTTCAGATGAGAAGGGTATCGCATAAGAACTGCAGTTCCCGTGCTTGAGGAAGTTGTGTTTCATCAATAGATCTTTGGCTGTTGGCATAGGTTTTTTTCTCCTTGATCTGCAAGCTCTGTAGCTCTGTAAAACGGTTTCCAAAGAATTCTGCTTCTTTTGTTATGTCCTGTCTGTTAGCATTAAGGGATGGCCTTGAGAAGGAACAATTGCTACTCAACTACCTGTAGCTGCTTATCTTTTCAAATCCCATGTAATTATGCTGTATTATACCCTCTGTCATCTCTGCTTACTGCCCATCAAAGCAATAAGCTCACTGAAGCTGTCAGGAGAAAGGAGTTTTTCATTTGTGTGCAAATAAACAACCAAAAAAAAAATCCAAACCAACCTTCAAAAATCTTTATGTTGATGTCAAGTGATGGAAAAGTAACAACTGTCACTGGTATGGACATGTTCATTGCTTGAGTGTGCAAAAAAAAAAAGTAAATGAGTCCAAATTAAGATTATTGAATTCACACATTTTAATAAGAGTCTAGTCCCTGAGAATTAAGGATAATTTTAATACCACATTACTGTAATTTCCATGTTGCTTCAAATATGAGCATCATTACTAAGTCCATTTATTTTTCTTCGGAATGTGTAGCAGGATGCATTTATACATACATTCATAATTACAAATATACATACTTACATACATACTTATCCATTCTCTTTTGATTTTTATAAGTAACTCAAAATGCTGAACTTACATAATGCTACTTCCCCCTCCTATTTTTTCTAAGATAATCCTGGGAGGTGAGTTGGGCTGAGAGAGAGTGGCTGATTCAGTGTCATTCATCTATCTTTCATCCTAAGGGGGGACTAGAATTCATAATCTCCATGTTTCTAACCTCGTGCCTTAACTTCTACATCCAACTTTCAATTTCAGAATAAGCAAAGCTGAAAAGTAAAGAGAGGGAAGAATAAGTAAATCATGGATTCAATGTAAATCTTCTGGTGAATTTATAGACCTGGTTCATCCAAACCTCCAAATTGATTTCATGGGTAATGTCAATACAACTAAGTTAGACCACAAATCCAGATCCATCAACCCATAGGAAGGAAGGGAGGAAGGAATGAAACCTTTAGTCACAATGTATATTGCTAGGCAGATCTCCAGATGTTGTTTCCTGTGTTTTACTGAGTCTGTATACTGTGTCATATTAAAGACAATGTTTTGTATTACAGCCAAACTGGCCTCAGAACTAATCTCAACTCAGCTCATTTCCATGGAGTTTATCTAACTCTAGCTCACCCACATGACTAATAGAGGTGTAGCAATTACTCACGCATGGGCAGTGTATTTATCTTTGTACTTTGAACTTTCTTTGCACTGACATGTAGAAACATATTTAGATAGTGTTATGATTTATTTTCAGTAAACTGTTTTGTTATAAGCTCATGTAGACTTTTTATTTCTTTTATTTCTTAGCAATGAAAAACCACAATCCAAGACCTTATCTGATCTCTGACACCTTTATTCATTGACCATCCAAGTTGATATTAGCTATATCAACTATAAATTTTGGAAATACAGTACATAGCCAATAAAGTGCTCACATATAATAAGTGGCCAAAGATCCATACCAAAGGTCTTCAAACTTGGCAAGTTTAAGACTTGTGGATTTCAACTCCCAGAATTCCTGAGCTCACATGACTGGAGGAGGAATTCTGGGAGTTGAAGTCCACAAGTTCTAAAGCTGTCACG
>JANHFQ010005262.1:7818-18524 GCA_032468035.1 Aparallactus werneri | reverse complement strand
GTTATCTTGTTTGCTGTGTATGTTGTCAATAATAATAATAATAATAATAATAATAATAATAATAATAATAATAATAAGAATAAGAATAAGAATAATGATGATGATGATGATGATGATGAGATATCATGCACAGCATTCTCATTACACAAGAATGTTTTAACTGGAAGCATTTTAAAATATTTTCAGTGACTAGGATTATGAATAAGGAATGATATTGAATATTACTTACTATGCCATTCTGTACACTAAAGCCTAGTTGATATCTGAGGTCTGGTCTTCTAATGAGTACAGTAGTTACTGGAGGACATCTCACTATGTTCAGTTTCACTCTGGCTTGTGTTTTTAAACCCTGGAATACAATATAGCAGGATATTCACATTATTCTTTTGAAATCTGCAATATGGCAAATATACTTTAAAAGGGTATCGGGATAGCATTACATTTAATTTATTCGTAATATAAAAGCAAGGCATACAAAAATAAATAATTATAAGATTTGCATCAGTTAAACCAGCGGGTGGGCAATTAATTTTCCCAAGAGGCCACATGAGAAACTAGGGCTGTTCTGGAAGACTACTGCCATCCTGGCCCCGCTGCCACCCTGAAGCCCTTCCCTGATAATGCTGCCCCACCCCCTCTGCTAACACCAACTTGTCCCTCAATGCCCCACACCCAATGCTGCAAGTGCCATTGGCTGGATCAGGACTGTCTGTGGGTCGGTGGGGTCCGCAGGCTGTAAAATGCCCAAGTATGAGTTAAACCCTGGGCTTTGAAATGAATACAAGGAAGACTACAGATTAATCAGAATATGGGACAGGCTCTTCTAGCTATTTTGAAGTCCCTGGGCTGTGTAGTGATAACAGAATATTGAAGGAATTAGCTGAAAGGATGTTAAGACCTTTGTAAATTAACTGTGACAAGTCTTGGAAAATTGGAGAAGTAATAGAAAACTCAAGAAAAAAAGGAGATGATCCTAAAAATTATTGGCTATTGCATCTAGTCTCAGTATCTATGAATTAATGCCCTTACATTGAGTTGGACAGAAGAAACCATTGGTTCCCATTGGGACAACTTTTGGGACCAATACTATTCAATATTTTTATTAATGACCTGGATTGATGGGTGGATATCACATTTTCAGATGATATAAAATTTGGAAGTCTGGCTAACATTTAGGATGCAGAATGAGATTGGAGTCTAAACCGGACAGTCTAAGCCTGAGCTAAGAGGACAAAGATGCCCTTCATAAGGGAGAAATGTAAGTTATCATTTACATATAGGAAAGAAAAACTTAGACCACACATAGAGCATAGGGAACTTTGTGGTTTAGAAACCACTACATTGGAAAATGATTTGACTGTGGTCATAACATAAGCTAAATATAAAAGCAGTGTGAAGCAGCTCTGGAAAGTTAACACAGTTCTGGGCCGCATCAGAAGTTTTGTATCAAAGTCATGTAATAGCCTTAATCACTTCTACATTTACAAAACTACATCTGGAATACTGTGTATGATTTTGGGTAACACATTTTCCATAGGATTGCAACAGATTATAACACACTAGGAGGACAGCAACAAAGGCATTACAGGAACTTGAGGTCATTGCTCTATGAGGACAGGTTGAAAATATCTGGGATCTTTTCTGGAGAAAAGACTAGAGAGACAAGAGATTAGTGTTCAGTACAGACCAGGATGCTACAAGGAAGATATTCAGGAATTATTTTCCATTAACACAGAAACTAGGATCAGAAATAAGGAGGCTAAACTACAACTAGGTTCCTTTTAAGGAAAAATGTCCATCCTGACAATAAGATCTGTAAAATGGTGCAACAGTCTATGGAGGTTGTGGTTGTCCATTTCTGATAACTTACTTATTCTTTTCCTTTATTTTCCTGCCACCTGTTCTTGAAAACTCAGTACAAATACAAATCAACATCAGCATAAAATAGAAAGCAACAACTTCAAAATTAATAAACCCCTAAAATAAACAAAACAAAATCAACGTAATAAAATAGAAAGTATATAGTTATGAATACTCCAGATGCCAATTTCACTCACAACATGCCTTCCTTTTATGTTAGGCTTTAAAGGATCTTAACTGAAAGAGGGAAGGAATAGTTCATATCAGATCTCTGTGACAAGGGCCGTCAGATGAAGATCTCATAAAGGTAGGACATGGAGGGAGCTGACCTATTTGAACTGATTGGATGGGCAGATAAACATGGGAGGTGATCTCTCTGGTAACCCTGATAATGATAGTAATGATAAGGACAGCCATATCTCAAGGTTGGTTTAATTAATTTTCCGGCATGTTGCTGTTAACGGGACTAAAAAAATTATCATGTCCCCCTTTTATTTATCAATGAATTTACAAATCCTTTCTCATTCAGAAGCATTTAGAAATACACTAAGCCACCATTGTATTTTCTTCACACTTTCCAGGGCCTCTTCCCCCTTCCCTTTGCATGATGGATTCATAGGACTCCAAGGAGAACCAGTAATGAAATGTGTGTTGCGGTCTTATGATACAAACACTGCCTTTTACATGTGCAGAATGTCACAGTTTATGTATCAAAAGATGGCACTTCTTGATAAGCCTTCGATATATATATATATATATATATCATCATTTTGATTTTATCTTATAGTAGCAGTCACTTATGGTTTTTTTCTTTGTGGATTATTGCTTTAACTTATAAAGGGAATACTTAGTAATATTTCTATCAATAACTTTTATTATCTCCAATTCTTACATACTGAGTTATCATATTCTAGTATTAGCTTGCTAAAAAGAGAAAGCTCATGTTGGTTAAGTGGAGTCAGAATCCTGCTTTAAATAAACAAAAAAATCATTTTCTGTACCTTTATGATACTCTGGCATGTAGAGAGTGGAAGGCCAACTAAACTAGTCCCATTGATAGACATGATCTGGTCTCCAATATTCAGCTTTCCAGATTTCTCTGCTGGTCCCCCATGCATCATATTGGCAATGATAACTGTAGGCAAGATGGATCCCCACCCGGATTCTACAATCACTACGCCCAGAATTTCACCTTTCTGCTTCTCAATGAAAACCTGAACAAAAATCAGAAACAAATCTGTTATGAAATGTAGCAAATCCTGCAAAGTAGCCTCAATTGGCAACACTTTTGCCTTACCCTTACAACTACAGTATGAACATTGAAAAAGTTATTTTAATAAAAAGTATGTAAAGCAACTATGTGCGTAACCATTGAGAGGCAATAAAGCAAGTAAATATATCAGGATTTTAATTGAATATAAATATTTCCAAATTACAGGAACACTGCCTATTTTTCTACATGTAGTGCAGGGGTGTCAAACCTGCAGCCCGCAGGCCGGACGTGTCACGCACTGGCCTCCCCCAGTTTAGCAAAGGGGGGAAAGTTGTGATACATCACATGATAACGTGATGGTGCACGTTTGACACCCATGACATAAAGTTTCGAACTTTATCTTTAAAAACAGCTTTAATTGCATGGAAACTTTTAAATAACTTTTCTTACAAATATTTTACATCAACAGGAGAGAAATTGCTGATAAAATAACTGGCCTTTTCCCCTACTGCCACATCACAGTGGTTTCCAGCATGTCAAATATTAGAAAGTTGTGTCTTCAACAGAATACAAAGCATGTTAATCTAAGGTGTGAACATTTTTAAAGATGAAAAAAGGAGAGAAGGGAAGAGAGAAAATAACTGTTTTTGTAGACTCTAAAAGTAAATAAAATGATGTATGGTATTAAAGGAAGTCACTCTTTAACAGAAGTTTTATAATTAGCTGCAAAAATTAGGTGAGAGGATTATTAGCTGAACACATTGCAAATAAAGAGGTGCATACATCTTTGCAGTTTTCAGACTTTGAGAAGTGGATCAAATCGTCATTGTACATATCTTGGGTATTGAGGAGGTCACTATATTCCTTCTGACTCAGGTCTTCAGGATTTATTCCATTTGCCCTTAAGAACTCCTGGTATGCCACACTGAATGCCTGGCCGATGGACTGTGCAATTAATTGTGCCTATAGCAGTTGTAAAAGAAAAAAAACATAATAAAATAGTTAAGGAAATCCAGAAATCCAATAGCAGCAGAGAAGTTTTAAAAGGGGGGTTTCAACCCCACCATAAGCTGGGTGGTGAAATATATGGCAACTGAACTATATCAAACAATGCATGACAGTGAGTGAAACCCAGAGCTTAAAAAGAGCCTGAGAGAGGTAGATGAACCCTCAAGTTATTTGGGTCCTCAATTTGAAAAGCTGCTTCAAATTATTGGCCTCAACAATTCCATGAATGTAGCACTTTAGGGAATAGCAAGCATGAGGGAGTAATTTTATTGTTCAGAATGTCTACTAAGCTCAAGCAACAAATGCTCATCTGCACCCTCTGAGATTTTCCTTCTAATATGGTAAAGCTTTACAGAAAGAAGGTCAACCCTAAAAAGACAGACAAAACTGTATTTACAGAGCAGTTTCCCCTTCTATGGGTTTGATCTATTCATGGCCAGGCCATGGTAATCTTGCAGCCATTATTCATGGCTTAGTGGATTCTCTCAGCAAGTCTCAAGATAGCACCCAGAATTAAAGAAGCATATTCCCATTTTTCTTGTTCTTTCTATACATGTTTCCCACCACCAAATACTGTCTATTGTAGAATTAATCTTAGTTGGTTGTAAAGTCCGGTTGTCATGATTGCCATATAACAACCAAGCGAGGCAGCTATCACTGGCCACACAAGACAAAGTGATGGAGCTAACACCTCCCCTCCACTGCAAGTGTCCACAAAGGTGCTCAGCAAGACTATTGGCCAGAAAGAACCCTGCCTTGTCAAAGAAACTAACTCGGATCTCACATATAAGGAGTCAACTCTCTCATTTACCTCACCATTGTGTTCCTCAGCTCCTTAGCAGCCTCCTTGTTTGTTCAACCCCCTTGCCATTAGAGTTCTATTTGAAAACCATTTTAGAAAAGAAGTCTTATCCATGTCTCTGTGATTTCCATGGTCCAGGACACGGTCGGGGGGGAGAAACTAGCAGACTAGACAACTGACCACCTTTCTCTTACTGACAGGTTCCTTTCTATCAGGGTCAGCACATGCATATTTTCATGCTCTACTACTACTGACTGCAACAAACAAACTGATGAAAGAGGAGGATTCTATATTAATTTCAAACACAGAAATGACAAAGTTCCTTACATCTTCAGATTCAAAAACATGGCAGATCATTTTGTACTGCCTCTTCCCATCCTGAGAAGGATGAGATGCCTCCACATTATCTTGAGAATTTGACCTTGGCATTCGCCTTCGAGCCATCAATACAACTATATTTCCAATATCTGCAATGTAGGAAATGGTCCTCAAAGGATGATCCATCATCGTTTCCTAAAAAAAAAAGACCCTTGCATTAGTGTTCTTTATCACTAACACAATCATCTTAGAACACTGGCATTCCATATAAACATGTTTCCAAATTAAAGGAAATCTTCATCACCTATACAAATCAAGGAAGAATAAGATTTGCCACCTGCCAGATCACAAGAGTCTCTTGTAAAGTACTTATCAGGACCTTGACCTGTACAGGTAATCCTTGACCTACGACTAGTTGTCTGATGATTATTTGCAGTTACGGTGGCCTCAGAAGTCAGAACAGATGCTGTATGGCCCATAGAGAACTTCCAGCCATCATAAAAGTTGTGCTGCCCCCTTCACATGCCCCCACCACATTTTAGGCAATCTGTTGACATTTATGACTAGTTGCCAAGTGCCTGGGAATCACAAGATTACTATTTGCAATCTTCTCTGCTGGGTTCCCCAGAAAGTCAATGGGCAGGAAAGGGACATTGGATCTGGGGTCTGTTCCCCCTGCTTGCTAAGGTATTTTCCTCTCCAGCTATCGAATGCCAATGTTCTGAGCTTTTCAGGATGATGATATTTGCTAGTGTTTTCACTAGGTTAAAAGTCCATTCCTCCAGCATCCCAAGGGATCTCTTCTCCAGAGTGGGGGGAAACCTTCATCTCCCCATCTGATGAAAATGTTAGCAAATGTCATCATCTCTTGACTGTTCTTCCTGATAAGATTTAGGCTTCCTGCCCTACTAATTGGAAAGTCCGTTTAATGACTCACAAGGTTGCTTAACCACTGACCACAGAGAACAAGGATTGAAATAATTAAGCAAAGTGTTCACATGGCATCTTGCTTAATGACCGCTTCACTCAATGACTGAGATTCTCGGCTCAATTATGGTCATAAATGGAGTACTACCTGTACCTTATTTTGAAGAAGAATAACTTAGTCACTATACGTGAATTATGACTGATATTAATATATAAGTTTAAATATTTTAAAATCTAGGACTGTATTTTTCCCCTTGAAACTATTGCTTGCTGGCATTGTTGATCACTCCAATAAGCAATCATTGCAAAAGTTATGTTTAAAATAAGAAATGAGATTTTTAACGTAAACAAATTTGGAAAGTAGTTAATTATTTCATCCTCTTACAAAAATTCTAAACTATGCTTTTTTTCATAATAGGGTAAGAAGTAAATGGAAATAAAGAAGAAATGGCTCCTAAGTGTATTTCCAATCCTTGTAAAATAGATTATACAGAGTTTGCTGTACCTGAGTGTCTGCATTTAGTACTTTTATTCTCTGTGTTGAAATGAAAAGATCAACTTCAGTCATGGGCTGAGATTCGCCTTCAGGAACCTGCAGTTGAAACCATTTTTAGTTAGGAAACGTGTACTTCAGAAGCCATACTTTTTAAAATATTGGATTAGATATAAATAAAATAAATCTTACAAAATATACTATTTGACTGTGACGTTAATGATAAGCAGAAATAGTATGAAATATGAGTGATGGACAAAATTGTTAATTTCCTCCCAACTCTGGTCCGTGCAATATTTTTTCTTGACATGAAAACACATTCTCCTCTGTCCTCTGTTCTGGAAAAAGGGCTTTCCCTGGATTCTTTCAAATCAGTTCAACAGCCAATCTTTCATTAATTATGGCTAATGAGCTCAAGGCACAGTTAGGTAGAAATGAAGAGTGGCATTATGCTGTTTTGCCTACCCAAAAAGAAGAGAGAAGAAAAACGAGCCAATGCCCTACATATGCTCAGTATTCATTCCCCTCTTTTGCCAAAGTAAAAGCACAGTCATAAAACAGGTTTTCATGTGTATTCATATTCATGACATTTTGTTTTAAGTCAAAGCATGACCAGCTTATGAAGAGTTAGTCATAAGAACTGCAAAAGTAGTAAAATAATCCCACTTCCAACTCCCACTACAATAAAATTGTGAGGATTGATGAAAAAAAATGATATAGTTCTAATGTAGAACTTGCTACAGCCATACAAACAAAAGTATTATTTCATTTATTATTTCATTTCATTTATTAGATTTATACCCTGCCCCTCTCCTGGGACTCGGGGCGGCTTACAGGTAGCATAAAATGTGATACAATATATACAATTAAAATAAATTAAATTAAACCCTGTTAAAACTATAAAACAATTTAAAATCCCACCCCACCCTGTTTAGCATTATTATGCTAAAATGAGCTATTTGTAACATATGTACAATGCATGCTAAATATCACATTATTTTTTGTGTTTCTAGCCCCACTTGCCAATCACCAAATAATGTTGATATTATTTTTTATAAATGAAGGAGCAATAAATAAGTTCATTAAAACCTCAACTGGCATAACACATCTATTTGTTGAAAAAAATAATTGTAAATGCTGAAAATGTTGGCCCTATACAATGCTCTAGAAAAGTATCATGTTATTGTATTTTGCTGCCCACTGCTGAACTGTATTTGCATCAATATGCTTTCTATAATGTGTTTTTACATACTGCATATAATTATGGAATTTAAATTTTATATAAGAAAAGTAAGTGATTTGGTTGCATCCAGCAATTTTGTTACATCCATTAATTAAGTGAAATGAAATTTAAATATAAAATAAACTATAACTTGTATTTTTTTGAAAGAAAGATTTCATCAGCTCTATATTTGGGATGTACTTTTAGCAATAGAATGTTTTCATTTCATTAATAAATAACTTATTATGATGAAATGGCTAATAACAAGCAAAAGATGAGCAAATTGGGCCACTTTTTATCTGACATGTCAATTTACATGGTGGTTCAAACATTTAATGAAGAACATTTGCTGGATACAGTTTGGTTTTTTTAAAAATGTGACAAAGAGAGATGCAGAAAAAGTAAAATGAAGTAACAAAACCTAGACAACACATCAAGCTGATGAAATTGTACTGCACCTTCTTTCTGCTTTTGGCTAATTTCTGGGCCATCTGCTTAGCATGAAATAAACAAAGAAAGGACAATAGTTAGCTAACATCTTGTAGAGACTTTATGTCAACCAGGGATCTATAGCAGTACACCTGTTGGTGTCACCTAATTAAACTGTATATAACAGTACATTAGAACAGCCTTTCCAACCTAGAGTCCCCCATTTATGTTACATTACAACTTTTACACATTTCAACCAGCATGGCTCTTGGTGTTGACTAGGAACTATGGTATTTGCAGTACAATACACTGTTTTTCAACTTTGGAACTTTAAGATGTGTAGACGTCACCTTCAACACCTTCACCATCAACACTATGAAATAAAACTAGCAACTATCAGTGGATATTATTTCCTCAGAGGCTACCTGAAAGAAACTCAGTTGGATCGTTTGCTATGTTGATCCCTTTCTCAGTGCAAGAGAATCTTATTAGTTTAAACTTACTTCTTAGGGACTGTGGCCTCCTTATACAGCAGAATTCAATAAATGTCAGCCATGACATTATTTTCAAAATGAGGACATTGGTGCAAATCAATTCCAAACCAAACAAAAACAAGTAAAACACTTTTGGTCTGCTTTAGATATATGCCTTCATGTCACAATGTGAGATCAAGCAATTATTTTGAATTGCAAATTACATATTAAAAACATAATAAAGTTAATTTTGATAAAGTTCTAGGCATGTGGGTTCAATTATTTGCTGACTTTTAATAAAATAATTTATTTAGTCCTGTTTACTTGATTTATATACATCCTTGTAAGCTCAAAGACCACAGAGAGCTCCTTCCTCCTCTTTTCTCCCCATAATTAACAATCTCAAGGAGGATTGGCTGAGAGAGAATGACTGACCCAAAGCTCCTGCTGTTAGAATTTGGGGCTCCTTGTCCAATATCTTATCACTACATATATCCTTGCAAATGCTATTAGAGGTGACAAATGCGTTTCTATGAATGCAAGCCAAAAATACCATCCAACACTATTGCTCATTATGCAGTGAAATTCCAGTTCCTGGTTTCTGAGCAACAGATTACCAGAAGATTTATTTAACTAGTGAAAGGAAAGGAAAGTTTAACTATTACATAAGGCTGCTTAATGTAAAAACAATGCATATCCTAAACTGATTAGACTGCATGGAATTTGATGAGGAAGACACACGAAGAAATAGATGCAAAAGGAAATGTTTTAATTTATGATACACTGCCATCCCCATTTGCTGCCATTGTACATAGGAATTTGTGCTCCCTCTTTCCACATAAATAAGAAAATGCTCATTAAGCGCGAATAAATCACATGAAAATGTATTTGTTAATTGAGTTGCTTTCTTAATTCCAAGAGAATGAGAATATTAGATTAGATTATCTTTTTTATAACTTAATAGACTGATAATGCACCAAACATTAAGAAACAAGTCATTTTGCAACTTAGCTCTAATTTGAAACCAATGTATTATTTATAATGTCTCATCTGTTGCATGGTGGTTAATGAAGAACTTACAGCAAAACAATATGAACAAAGCTGATTTTGATTTCAAAAGAACCTCAAATATTTAACAGTATTTCATCACATACAAATGTTAACAGAGAGCATACAAATGTAACAGAATCATGGGACAGACATTTGTCATACAAAAATTATACAAAATAAGGTATGACTTATTTCTGTATTAGTAACTATTTGAGGTACTTTTTATGAAATTTTAGTTTTGTGCCACTTTTGACAATGTGAAACAATTCAATTTATAAATACGTACTGCTTTTAACTTGTAACATATTTCAGTATTTGTTGTGTTGCCCAAACTCCAGCCAAAGTTAAGCATCTTTAACCATCCATTTGTTTTAAGCTTGACAAAATCAATAAGGTTTAAGGAAGTCTTGCTGGACTGAGCAGTATCTATAACATTTCTAACATTAGTTATTAAAAAAAGATTAAATCACCTTTATAGAAACCAAACAGTGCCATTATTTGCATATATTTTATACAATTTTAAATTCTGCAGTAAGAGAGAAAGTACTCTGCTGATTTGCTACAGTACTTTCATTGTATAATATTTTAATTACCATATTAAGATGTCCAGTGCCATAATCTAAATAGTTACCTAAAGACCCAGATGTATTATGTAAAAAGTTCTATTCAATGTAAATGAATCCAATTTTATGAAACATCATCTGAATTGTATCTCTTCTTTCCCTTGTAATTCCTGGTTCTTTGTGGATTCTGGTTCACATATATGAATTCTGCATTTATATAATAATTTAAGTTAGAATATTCTGAAATTTGAGATTTGGCAGGTCCCATTTTACTGCCACCCCTTTATGGATCGCTGCCTTGTCGAGGCAAAGGGGCTTGCGTAGTTCAATGAAGCTATGAGCTATGCC
>JANHFQ010005261.1:29983-40533 GCA_032468035.1 Aparallactus werneri | reverse complement strand
GTCCCAGGTCCACTAATACAACCAAGTCTTCATGGCCTTATGAAAGACTAGCAGGATCATCCTAATCTCTAAAGGAAGAAATGCGAAACTCTTGATTTTCTGTTCTGAAATCTAAGCAGTAAATATGCATTTTCCCAATTCTATTACTTATCAAAGAGAGCTTTGTTCTAGGGCTGATCTTCATAGTCTGCACTGCTATAAAATTGTTACATGTTGCTAAACATCATACCTTAATATCTGTGGACTGAAGGCAGTTGATAAGCAGTTGTACAAATGGATCCATCATTTCTAAAACATGCTCATCTGAAGAATTTATTTTTGATCTCTTCAAGCTCATGTGCAGCAGCTGTACATAATAAAGAAAATATTAGGAAACCTTTAATCTAAAATGGCAAGTGACTTATTCAGACACAATGGTGATCTCGGATGTTATTTAACAAGTAGGATATTACAGTTATACTTTAGAAATGCAGCACATTAATAGGGGAGAATGCAAGCATTAAAAAGATTGAAGTCACAAAAGAAATGGATGGAGAGAAATATATTCCTTCTCTTCAATCTTTCAAGTCTATTTAACCATAATGCTGCTCAGGAACTTTCCTCAAAAACAGCTTTTTGTATTGTGTATTTACTACAAAATAACAAATCTTTATAGTTTGGCTCAGTTAAAGCAGAATGGCAAGACTTACAGATTCCATTCTCTTAGTGACTTCCAATGCTTTCATTTCAATGTTATTGTGCAAATAATATAGAGCTCAGTGGTTTAGATGCTGAGCTTATCGGCTGGAAAGCCAGCAGTCCAGGTTTGAGACCGAAGCTCCATGTGATGGGGTGAGCTCCTGTCCTAGCCCCAGCTCCTGCCAATCTAGCAGTTTGAAAGCATACAAATGCAAGTACATAAATAGGTACCACTTTGGTGGGAAGGTAACAGCGTTCCTTGACGTCTTGCTGGCCACCTGACTGCAGAAATATCTTCGGACAGTGCTGGCTCAATGACCTTGAATAGCAGAGTAAAATCTGCAGGGTCTCCTATGCTTATAATATATATTCACATAGAATGACAAGTCGTGATTTACAATTATCCTAGAAAGAAAAACTCAGGATGATCCTTCTGTCACATGAAGGATGGAAAGGGAATACAGTGTTACACACATTGGCAGTTCTCTCAAAACTGAAGGGATCCTGTCCTTTCAACTCTTTATTCTGGTCATCTCTAACATACAGGAAGAAACTAGAGCTATGAAATTATTTCAACAATTTTAAAGTGGATCGTGAGGTTTTATCTGATTTGTTTATAGTGTTCCCACACCTGAAACGTAAAGGGTTGGATTCACTTCATTGGAGAGGCTACACGTTTTAAAACAGAAAAAGAACCCCAATAAAAGAGAGAATGAGGGGAGATGCCTGGCACTTCTTACCCGCAGCCCTGATTCAACCAAGACATGTATATTAGTCTTGCTGCTCACAGGCGCTTTTTGACTTCCTCGAATGGGAGTTGGTGGCAGAAGGAGGCAGCTCTCTGGTTGCAAACGAGGATCTGGAGGAACTGCGGCTTTCATTCTAAAAAGTTGTTGAAGAAGAAAGCAAAAATGAGAATGATGGTCTCAGCAGACAGTTCTTCTAATCAATGTAAAGGCGCTTACTTGGCAGAGAAAGGAGAGGAAACCAAAACCAGACATTTAGAATGAACCGATATACTTCAAAGTTATGCCCAATTATTTAATGAAGCCATTCCTTCTTCAGAGTTTGGAAAAGATCAGTCCTGTAATACCAATCTCAAAAAGTTGCTGTGTGGATTGAATGGCCCTCATTAAAGGAAGGGGGAAAAACCCTCAAAGAAGGAATCAAATGCTGGTTAAAATAAATCATGGCTTCACTAGAAACAACAGAATGACAAGTAAACAAATGGGAAGATCCAAAATGCTAGGCATTGCAGAAACACAGAACCAGAGGTTACTGACTTCTTTGCATTTATATTAGTTATATTCACTGCTTGTAAATATGTGTGCTGTTGTGTGTTTATAAGATATAGGCATTCAGGTATAGATTTTCTATTAGAATTTTGTATGCAGTGATAACATTTATTGGCAAGCAAATAAAAGGGAGAATCAAACTAAATTTAGCTTTCTATAGTTTTATTCTTCCTAAACTTACTTTGCTTTTTCTGTTAGCAATGGTAGATTTTCACTAATCAAACCATGGCTGAGTAGAAGAACAGTCTCTGCAGTCATTGCCTTGTTCACTATCAATCCAGACACAATTCGTCGTAATGTTTCATGCACCTTTCGAGACAGTTTTAGGCTGGTTGTATTCTCCAAAACCTTCAGGACAACATTACAGTACAACAATCACCTTACAAAGCAAATTCTGGAACAGAAATCTTTTTAGAATGACACTTTTAACACTCACAACTCCCTGCTTTCTGCAGCAGAAGCATGTTTTGAAACAGGGGTCTCCAACCTTGGCAACTTTAAGCCTGGTGGACTTCAACTCCCAGAATTCCCCAGCCAGCAAAGTAAAGCTGGCTAGGGAATTCTGGGCATTGAAGTCCTCCAGGCTTAGAGTTGCCATGGTTGGGGATCACTGTTCTGAAAGGATAGATCATTCTGCTTTTCCCTATGCCTCTACATCAAAGGAGATTTCTAAAAGTGCTCCACTCCATCATTGAGAAGCCTCCCTCTATTTTTCTCCCAATTTCTTATTCATCATACTGTTTCTAAATACGGTAGGCGTGCACTGATTATGGGCTTGCCCTCTTTCTACAAGAGAGATTAGTACCAACCAGCTGCTAGCCAAACTCTCCCAACCCAATAAAAATCTCATATATTTTATACTTCTGCAGCCTCTAGAACAATACTGATTGCATTCATTGGAAGAAAAAAAAAGGGAAAACTGCTGGTCAGATGGACAACTATAATCCAAAAGCAGTAAAATGGTTCTGTATTTTCTATACAATAAAAAAATTATAAGCGGGAAAGGTGAGAGGAACATTGCTGATATTCTATTGGATTGATGATGCCAGAGATGGGGAAGGAGCAGTTTGGAAAAACTTTAAGGGGAAGATCCTCTGAATACCCTAACAGATTGTGAAGTCAAATTACAGTAAGATGAGCAACCTGAAACTTCGGAACTGTACATAGATCATTAACCTCTATTGTGCTCTTCAGACCCTCTGGTCAATGTTACTGAAAATCCACAGCTTGTTTCCCAGTATTGTCCCAGATAAAGGAAAACTGTAAAGTAAGTCAGAGCTAGGCTTTATATAGAAAACAACAAAAACTACAATTAAATCCTCCTCCTCCCCACCCACCTACCCCCTGAAGGAAAAAATTATTGTCTGGCCATGTATGTGACATGTCCCTTGCTTTGCTTTAAAATATTAAATATCACCTCTAGTGCACAGAAATTTATTCATTCTTTTCTTAAACATATAAATGAGATTAACTGGTAATCCATGTTTTTCTCAGCCAAAACTGGCACAAGAGGAACTAATATATCTGAAAAACCTGTGTAGTTATCTGTAAACATAAAATGAATACTCCACTTTCCATTAAAGCACACATACACATATCTCCCAGCCCCACCATGACCCCTACCAGGATTAATTAGCAAAAAAATGACATTTTAATGACCAGGGATTATATTTGGGGCCACAGCAATGATACAAGGTGATACTGGTGGGTCAGGTTTTACAGTATTTTCTTCTCTTAAGCCATTGTTAAGCTTGTTTTAGCCATTATGCTATAGCTTCTTGTATCCAAAATGGTGAAATGTTTTTGAAAGAGTGATCAAAGAGGATCCTGGAATCGAGGGCCAAGGAAAAGATGTTACATGCAGCGCTGGGGCTACAATTTACTCACTCTGCCCACGAATGTCACTCACTAGAAAAATACAGTTACTATATTCAGACACTTCCCAGTATGAAGTCCCAATGTACACTAATCCTATCTTCATACCTCTTTTAATGGAAGAATAAGCTTAATCACTTGGTTTTTTCCTACATATTTGGCAACGATTTCATAAGAATCATAACTTTTAATTCTACGAGCTTCCATAACTTTGGAAACAATGCCTTTTACTTCTTTTTCTTCAGCAATTTCCCCAAACAATTCACGATGGAAAATCTTCACAAGAGATACAAGAGAAACAAGAATAGTTTAGCAACAGATAATAATGAAATAGTTATAGCTGCTTCTATACAGTTTTCTTTAGTTCAGTATAGTCTCTTCAGTTCACTGATGCACAAATTTTGTGACACCATAAAGATTAACCACAAAGGTCTATGCTGTTATACAAGGGAGAAGAAGAAACCCTAAGTAATACATCAGAAGTACAACACCATAAACACAGCCTTCTTCCGCTTTAAAAAAAATGAAAACCCAATAAATGCCAGCAAATCATAATGCTTTGTCTAATTCATAAACAAAGCAATGCAATGTCCCCTCAGAGTGAATGTCAACATAATGTCTATTGCTTCATCACATATCAACATGGATCGTGTATCTGGACATTATGAAAGCCCAGCTAAAGATCAAACAGCTTTCTCTTCCTTTAAGGAAACAGCTCATAAACTGGATTTCTTCAGAGAGCTAGAATTTTAACCTTGGAGTTACCCAACATAACATTTTTCTATACAAGAGTTAAGTTAAACACCTGGTAAAATAAACTCATTTTGCATTTAATTTTTTTCATATGCTGTAAATACGTACTTCCATCAACAGTTCTATGCATGGATCCAAATCACCAACTTTAAGTCGATCGTTGGCAAGACTCTTCAGCAAGAGGTGGACAGTGAAAGTTAACACATGGACCTATATATTTATGAGAGACCATTATATTTGTTAAATGAAAAGAGAATCACCAAATGAGTATTGTAAAAAGTCAAAATGCTACGATGTACTGTATCTTTCCACAATTTTTCTACCATTATCTAGCAGATCAGTCTTCAAGGTAAATATCCTGTATTTCTCAAACTTTCAAAAATAACTTTCTAATGTTATTTCTAATATCTTAAAGATATTTTACCTTGAGCAGTTTCTGCAAGTAACCCAATATCAAGTGAAATGCTTAATTAGGAAAAAAATGCAGACATTCTTGCATATAGTTCTGCAAATACAGTCTGTTACTATTTACAATGATTATGGATTGGTAATAAAAGCAGAATGAAAAAGCAATTTCAGAATCCTTCTCAAATCTATTCTGCTTTCTCCTTACCTGGTAACCAGTGACAAGGATTGACACCATCTCTTTTAAGACATATTGCAAGTATTGTGGCCCCAAAGCCTCTATTATTTTCATCAAGGTGTTACGTGCAATGTCTCGGATTTCCTGTGCTCTATTCCTCAGAAGAGAGCAGACTTTCAGAAGAATGCTGGAAACAGAGAGAGACTATAATTACTTAAGGATGCCAAATAGAAAAATACAAAACACCAGTGGGAGAAGCTTCATTTCAACTCTAACAAAATTTTAATACTAGGTTGACATGCTTTACTGTATATGGAGATGTTGGTAGAGGTTGAAAAGATTTACCATATATGTGGATCGATTACACACTGTAGATGTAGATTATAAATATAATATTACCCTGGCAAATTCTCCTCCATAACATCCTGAGGAAGGGACTGCATTAGCTTGACCATTGCAAAAGCTATTGGCACTTGTACTACCTCTTCATCATTGACTATCTTGGATTTCACCATCTTATGCTGTTCATCTCTTTTCACCTATAAGTACCGAAACAAATACTCCTCAGTAACAATTTTATTATAAGATGCATTTTATATCTTTCTTCATGCTGGGAAAGAAATTTATACTCAGTCGACTTTAATGTATAAGCTAGATCTGCCTCCTCCACATTGGCTTGATTGCAATTCCAATCATACCCTAGCTAGGAGATGTGTTAAGAAAGGCTAGTTAGATTGGTGGACAAGGAGTAAGAGCATTTTAGATCTAAAACATCTTTCGGTCATAAAAATCTCTATATGATCTTTTGCAGCTTGACTTTTTTTGAACTAGTATTCTGAAATAAAGGTAGAAGAAATCCCCATAAGGCCAGCTTAAATGCCTTGGAGAAAAAAAGGGAATGTTAAAATGTACCTTTGCAATAAGACACCTGTGCAATTTGGGCAATATATTGCCAGTCACCATTTCCTGAATATGTTTAATCAGATACTCCAACTCTTCCTTATTCCTGGGCAGGAATGAGGGTTGTTTTGTAACTTTCTGGAAATTCTCATCTTCTTCGTTAGCCTGCTGATCAGACCTAGATTCAGCATCTACTTTCTGTTCATTGGCACAAGACTGTTCTTTGCTGGTCTTTTGGCTTTCTTCTTCTCCATCACTAAGTTCCACCTCCATGGTTTCATTCTCTACTTCAGGATTTATATCCACAGCATCTACATAAGTTACATAAAATGAATGAAATTACTATGGCATTAATTAATCAAGATACCTTTTTGGAATAAGACAAAGATAGAAAACTGTTACAAAATACTTCAAGATATTAATAAAATATGTAAAAGGCACCATAATTGATTTCCTTTTTGGAATAAGACAAAGATAGAAAAACTGTTACAAGATACTTCAAGATATTAATAAAATATGTAAAAGGCACCATAACTGATTTCAAGCAGAATAGATTCCCATGGGCCAAGGTACCCTCAATCAGATTAAAGAATTTATAAACTTACCTTCCTTTTCAATAATTGAAAGCTGCTTTTCAAGAGTTTCATGGTCAAAATGAAAAGCCTCCAGCACCATTACTAGCACACTTTCAAATTAAAAAAAGAAAAAAGAAAAACATTTGAGTTCCAAGTTTCCAACTTTATCAAACAGTTTACAAAACACTCTGTACAAATAAGGAAAAATTGAGCCACTGTTGTCCTGGTGAAAATAAGTCTGAATTAATAAATGAATCTCATGGAATAAATATACATACAGCAATATAGTATAAATAACAGCTTTATAATCTTAAAGAAATTGAGAGTTAACTATAATGTAATACAGTTTTTAAAAATCCTTTGGGATATCTATGACTTGGATGACTGAGAATCTACATAGACACTTTAAAAAAATAACAGTATAAGAGCAGAATAGTTTCCAAACTTCAAAATCATTCATATTT
Organism: Aparallactus werneri; assembly: GCA_032468035.1. Classification (NCBI taxonomy): domain Eukaryota; kingdom Metazoa; phylum Chordata; class Lepidosauria; order Squamata; family Lamprophiidae; genus Aparallactus; species Aparallactus werneri. Next base: position 33,410 of record JANHFQ010005261.1, on the reverse strand, counting down.
GTTTAGAGGCCCATATCATCCAATGGTATTTATTTTTATTTAATGCAAATGGTTATAATTTTAATCTTACAACTGGGATTTAATGTACCTGACACCAAGTTTTTGATTGATCTGTCCAGTCTGCAATACGTGGATGAAATGTTTCAAATGGTAGAGGTAAGCTGACCAAGAAAGATGTCTGCAGACAGCTCCCACCATCTCAACAGATGCAGTTATCATGTTTTCATACTAAGGAAAAGAGTATTATCAGGAAGATTAAACTACAGAACATGTTCAAAATTGTTTCTCTAGCTTTTCTTTTTTAATATAAAGGTAAGTCTATAGTCCCCTTAGCTGGATCAAGATCACTTCAGAAGGTAGGCGGTAGGAAGCAATCTTTCTGAACAAGCCCCTTATATCCATCACCAATTATATGTGTGAAGCTTCAACACAATAAATTCTCCATAAGAGTTATGGATTCTAATAAAAGTAGTAGAGACAATTAAAATTTCTCACTTTATGAAAAGTTACATAAAGATCTTATGTGTTATGGCAATGAAGTGGAAGTAGTTTCACCCATTTTATGTTCAAAAGCTTACCTTAAGCATTTTCTCATTGAAAATGGTAGTGGTTGCATAAGGCATAATATAATTTTGAAGAGCTTTGGAACTCAGTATGGTTTTGCCTTCCACTAACTGCTTAGCTAGTTTCATCAGAGATCGTGCCCTTCTGTGAATCTGAAAGAATATAAAAATTATCTTAGAACTTGGTTGAGAGATCTTAGCCCACCAGGCATTTGAATACTAAAATCAGATATTTTATATCAATTGTAGATATTTTATATCAATAGAAAAAAGGAAATAAGCGTGATCAGTTTTCATACTATCACTATCAGATAACTCATATGGTGCTTTAGAAGAATCAATTAAAATTTTTCCTTTTACCTGAATATGCTTCATATTTTCAAAGAAGTCCATCTCTGGATCATGGTAATCAGTCAGCTGGACCAAGTCATGAAACTCTGGATGTTCTGAAAATGCTTGAATCAAGTTTGATAGCAATGATGTGTAATCCTGCTGAACACACTGAAACCACCAAAAAAATGTCAGTGGTTTATTTTTACATCTGACATTCTAAACTATATCATAGCCTCCACTTTTTAAACAGAAAACTTTTTTTCCACAGCAATCTGTTTGAATGTTCCCTTTTAAACTGCTATCCTAAGCAATTGTGAACATTTCTAAATACCAGGTATTTATTATACGAACACTAGACCTTTGAAGCAATAATGGAAGTAGATAATCTATACTTTATAAATATTTGTTTGTTAAATTTATTTGCCACCAATCTCAGTGATAGGCTACTTTGGATGGCCATAGTAGAACCTTAAACTAATAGTAATAATAGTAGGCTAATAGTAATACCCTAAATGCATTATGATTTACAAAGTCTACCTGTTTCCAGCAGGTACAAAGTCTACCTGTTTCCAGGTTTTTGCATCCAGGATAATCTATGCAAATATCCCAAAGTGTACCAAATTTAATTCATTTAACATATTTGATATTTTCCCATATTCAGATCACCATGGGTTATAAGGAATGGCCAAGAAAAATAGGAGTCGTGATGGAAATAGATAATGGAACATTTATATATGTATCTATTGCAAGCCTTTAGTAATTTGAGGATAACTAATAGTAATTCAAGTATAAATAACTAAATAAAAGTCATGTTAAAAATACAGCTGGGACAGAAAATACAGTAAAAAAGTCCTCCAAATGACTTTTATTTTAATAAAAGTGAGAATTACAAGGTCTGCAGACCCAGGTTTTCAATTCATCCTGATTTTCATAACACAAAGCCCAGGAGTGCTAGGCTCTTCACCTCAATCTTGCTCTTTAGCCCTTTTCTCAAAGAATCCAGAAGTGTGTGCTGAATAATTTCCTTGAATTCATCCTCTGTATGTTCAAGTTCAGAAAATCTTTGAATAATGGCAGTCAGGCAGAGGACAGCATTGTCACTTAAAGCCATTTCCTCTAACTGCAAAAGAAAAGGATCAGGACACATGAGATTATAATCTTATTAATCCTATAAATTGGAGAAATAGTTAAAACTATGCTCTAAAATAAACATAAACCAGATCCCTAAAGATAGTTCAAAGCAGCTATAAAGTGATTTAAATTCCAACTAATCTTCATTAGCAATTAAGATATGACCAAAACTGTATAAATTTACTGCAAACCCTTTATAGGCTTCTTTCCCCCCAGAAAGAAAATAGTTTTGTTACTATATGGCTGGCAATCACAGACCATAAACTTCTGATTCAGGAATTCATGCTAAGAGAATGCATGGTTTCCCTATCACCCAACCATCTTCTACTGCAGTTCATTATTTCCCCTTGTGTCACAGAAAGTCAAGACGTTGTACAGATAAAAGGCAGAAGAGAGGAAGAAATTAGCAAGAATCCAAAGGAATTGTTTTGCAGGATCAGGCTCCTTTAGCTTGCCTCCATTTCTAACTGTTTTGACTATTTCCACCTCCTACTATACTTCTCTACACGAGATCCTTTAAAGATCCCTGGTACTTAGAAATGCTTTTCCAAGAATGTAGATACATCCACATACTGTAAGCACAACCTCTCTCAATATCATTATAGAAATGATACTGGCACTGCTTTTTAGGGTATATAGAAACCCAGATTAGAAAATGGAATGTGATTTGGAATGTGCATGGAACATATTAAAACAGTTGCTGTATCCTGAATAAAGGAGCATTTGCTTTAATTACATTAGAGAAAGTTGTAAATCAAAGTTAAACTACAGTTGGCATTAATTTCATTCAGTTGGCTTTGCAAGAAGCTAAAAGACTTTCAGGGATACCATGGCTGGTAAGTAGATGTATTGTAGAAGTGTTAACAAAGCCATTACAAAAGAACAGCAACTGCTATGTATCAAATGAAACCTGGTTTATTTATTGTGGAAAAGAGGTTAAAACTCTTGGGCAAACCCAACAATTTCCACTCATTTCTTTTGTTGTTGCTGCTGTTGTTGTTTTAACAGATTCATTTATTGTTATCAAGTCCTATGAGACTTTACTCTCACAACTAGAGTGACACATGACAAACGAGAAAGTATGCAAATATTGATTTTTTAAAATTTCATTAAACTGTAAATATGATAAATAACAATATAAAACGAATATATTTCTAAGAGCCCAATCATAAAACAAGCACATATATTTTCCATATTAATGGTACTCACCTGTATAGTATAGAAACAGTTATGCATTACCGGGATGAGGTAGTTGACATCTATTTCGTTCATCCCTTTGATATGAGAAATGATATCCTGGAATGCTGACAAACGGACATCAAAGTTGATCTCATCAAGATGGTGTGGAGTGAAAGCATTCAGCTAAGATAAAAAAAAGTCTAATCAAGATAAAAATCAAA
>JANHFQ010005260.1:46619-61843 GCA_032468035.1 Aparallactus werneri | reverse complement strand
TTGTTGGAGGTAATATACTGACTCCTGTGAAGTGGTATATAAGTCTAAGTATTATTATTATTATTATTATTATTATTATTTATTTATTTATTTATTTATTTGAAAAATGTCTGGCAGGTGGGAGTTAGGGCACAAATTTGGGAAAGCAGAAGTAGGGCTACAAATGTCAGACTCATCAAAACGATCTACATATGAAGTTACATATAGAGGGGATTTGTAAAAATTATAAAATAGGCAGTGCTCTACACTTACAGCTAATTAATTGTTGTTAGTTATTGACTGTTATTGTTGTTAGTTATTGACTGTTGTTTATTGCCTTGTATGTCTCCTATAGAACTTTTTATAACAGATGATGAACTGAAGAAGGTTCATGATTTTGAAGAACAGTGCATAGAAGAATATTTCAGAGAGAAAGATGATAGATTTAATTCTTCCAATGATGAGAGAATCCGTGTAACTTCTGAAAGGTGCACAGCATTTTGTTTTGCTTTGTAGATATTGTATGCTTTGAAAATTGTAATCACAGAATTTTTCATTTTGTTGCTTTAAAACAAAAAGGGTTTTTGAAATTCCATAATATTTTATTGACTGCAAAATAATAGTAATCAAAATATGGTAAACTTATTTTGGAATTGTCATAAAAGTGGTATTTATACAAAAAAATCCCACAAAAATTAAGCATATTTCCAAGTAAAAATCCTTGGTTTGGATTACTTATCGTTAAATCTGACTAAAACAGAGACCTCGATCATCAGTAGAATATAAACTCTAAAAAATAACTAGAATACACAAATATAGATTTAGTTGCTATATATGAAGTCTTTCTTTATTCTGTTATCAAATTGGGGGAGGTGAGGACAAGGCATGAAATACATGGGACGAAAGGGCTATTTCTGACTCCAGTGCAAGTAACACCCAAATCTCCTCCCCATTCGCATGGCAGAATTCTTCAGGGGAAAAAAAAGATTGCTGCAACCCCAAAGTTTGTTTCATTAGTGCTACAAGAAAGTATCTGATTAGGCCTTTGGTCTTCTCCAACTCTGGTATTTCCTATGCATATCTCACTTTTTTCTCTTTCTCCTCTCTTTGGTGAATTGGAAATCATCCCTAAATCTCAGAGTCATTTTTTGGGTAGAACATTGGATTGTGTGAAGTCTGCTTTTATAAATGGGTCTTGGAAGCCATAATGCAAATTGACGTCTTATTTCATGGTCTCTTAGTTTCCACTTAAACAGATAGGCAAGAGTGTAATGTAAACCTGTTGGTGCAAACCTGGAGAAAATGTTGTAGAAAAGTGAATAAAGCATATATTAATTGTATGTAAAATAATTACTTTGCAATATACTTGTAATATAACTGAGGGTGGAGGATATCGTGATACTCTAAATTTATTTCTCCAGGGATCGCTTGTTGCTATCATATTCATTTGACAAGAATTAGGCACTTTTCTAACTTCCTGGCAGCTTTTAAAATCTGTATAGCTGTGCAATTTTAGGTTTGATAAATCAATTACTACGTTCTATAGATTTGGTAATTACTAAGGAGTTTGCCACATAAAACCAACAAAATAGAAATATTTCTATACCAGAAATCAATATTTTTATCTTGTGTATGTGAGCCTGCATAACATACAGTAGATCTGTAAATCTTATGTTTACAAATTTGAAATCTATAAATAATTTATACAGAACAGCTCTAAAAGTCTATATTTTAATATATGTAAAAAAAAATTTTTTTTAAAAGCACATCAATGCATCTCACAATTTTAATCAGGAGCAAAATGCAAATTCTTGTTTAAATATGTTGATAAAATGATTGATAAAATCATTGAGAAGGCAAGCAGTAAATGGATTTATCATTCCAATAACCTCTTTTTAATTGTTTATTTTTAAAAAGAGGATTAATTTTCTTAGCATGTGTATCAGTATATTAATGGCACGCTATTTACATTATTATCAGTTTTCCTGATGAAGTAAATTTGTTTAGAAATAACCAAGGTAACCTGCTTGCCTTACTGGATGTTTTCAAAATACGTTTTTCCCTCTCTTTTCTTCCTGCAGAGTAGAAAATATGGCAATGCGATTAGAGGAAGTGAATGAACGAGAGCATTGCATGAAGGCCTCGCTTCAGACTGTAGATATACGGCTTGCTCAGCTGGAAGATATGATTGGACGAATGGCCACCGCACTGGACAAAATTACTGGCGTGGACAGAGGAGAGGCCAGTAAGATACGGTCTCGAACATCTTCTGACTGTACTGACACAGCTTACATTGTGAGGCAAAGTAGCTTCAACAGCCAGGAAGGGAACACATACAAACTTCAAGAGAGTATTGATCCCACGGGGGAAGAATCAATGTCCCCCACGTCTCCAACATTAACCCCTCGACTGCGAAGTCACTCCTTCTATGCGATGAATATGAAGGAGAAGGGTGGGCTTGAGAAATTTGAAAGTATTTTGAAAGAACGGTCTCTGAGCCTTCATCGTGCCACTAGCTCTCACTCAGTCTCAAAAGAACCAAAAGTTTCATTAGTGCCTGTAAGCACGTTGTCTATTGCTCCAGATTCTCGGAGGCCTTCCTCTTGCATTGATATTTATGTGTCTGCCATGGACGAGCTGCAGTCAGGAATAGAGCCCCTGGACAGTTCAATGAACATCCTTGGGACCGGAGACCCCACGCTTCAAGCTCAGATAACTTCCAGCATTCTCTCGAGTAGTGCATATGTCAGTGGTACCTCTGGTGATAGAATCTCAGGCAGAAGTATTGAGTATGAAGAGCCTTCTTCGTTGGAAACAAGGGTGTTTTCTTCAGATTATTCCCAAATCACAGACAGCCAAAACCCCTGGGAATTGGATCCCCCCTTATATCATACCTTAGAGCGTTCTAAAAGTAGTCGATACCTGGCTACAAGCCCCTTTATTTTAGAAGAGGCACCTATTGTAAAATCTCAAAGTTTTATGTTCTCTCCTTCCCGGAGTTATTTCAGCAGCCTCGGAGTACCGGTCAAAACAGCAGAGTACACTAGCATTACCGACTGCATTGATACAAGGTGTGTCAGTGCTCCTCAAACCATTGCAGAAAGGTCAAGTTTTCCTGGGATCCATGGAGATAAGATGGATGACTTGGGATGCTGCCATCCAGAGAGGGAAGCAGAACTAAGTCACCCAAGTTCTGACAATGAGGACACTGAAGCCAAAGACAAAAAAGCAGTTTCTTTGTCACCTCAAGATAGCAATACATCTAGGACTTTGTCTAACAATATTCTGCTTCCTAAAATAGAGCGGGCCAATAGTTATTCTGCAGATGAATCCAACTTACTCTATGTGCACACACGGAAAAGTTACTCCATCAGTGACAAACTTGATAGGCAGCGCAATGCAGCCAGCCTTCGAAATACGTTTCAGAGGAGCAAGTCATCCAAAGCAGAAAGTACAGGAGACACCTTGTCAATGAGAAGACTCTCTAGAACAGGTGCATTCCGGAGCTTTGAAAGCAAATATTGCTAGAGATGACATCTGCTCTTTGGTGGTTCTCTTGAGCAGAATGAAGTAACCTCAGATTATGATGTGTCAGCAAAAAGCTGGCTTCTACCACCAGTCGAATTAGCCCTCTTTAATCTCAGTGTCAGCCACTGAAATTCTGCCTCTTGACCCAGTTGGCATTTGCACTTAATAGGGGGTGGGATGGCTGGGAGGTAAGATTTTAAAGACATTATTTGGAAAAAAAAAAGCTTTATGACATCATGCATAAATGGGTAAATAGTTTGAGAAATCTGCCTTTCAAAATAGAAATAGATTTTTTTTAAAAAGAAGCAAAATAACACGCATCTAAAATGGGTATTTTAATTATGATTCTGTTGTTGTTTACACCAGTACATTTGTGATAACTTATGAAACAGGTTTTTTTGAATTACATTATAGAAGACAACCTATCAATGCCCACTTTTCACTCATGGTTCACATGTCTTTTTTTGTACTGACAACTTGTAGTGCCACAAATGTTATATTTTCAAGAAGAGAAGTGAAAAGATGCTTTTTATATAGTAGCATGAGGGAAAGGGGGAAATTTATGTAATACATTATCATGTGGTTCCTGTATTAAACAGGCTTTTTCGCACAGCTGACCAAGCTCAGGAAGATTGTAATTAAGTGGAATAGTAAATACTTATTTTTGTAATTACATCTATGTATTAGTTTATAAAGAATTCCATCGAGCCTCCTTAAAATGTTACATGACAGGATGAAAACAGTTCAGAGGCAAGATCATATTCTTATTGCTCTGTACAATATCTCTACCTTTTTCCCCCAAGTATTTGGATTTCATTGGGCATATTTGCATTTCATTGCTCTTCTAATTGTTCTACCATTCATTGCTGGAGGTGTTGAATGATGATCTTCTCTTACAATATTAAAAGGACTGAGAGGTTAGTTAGCCTAAGTGAAATTAAGACTTCGGATTGTCTTAATCCGAAAGCCATTCTTTTAAGTATGCTTCCATTGTCTAGAATGGCAAAGAGAAGAGATTTTATACCATGTAAGAGTGGAATGCAAAAGTATCATTGTCCTCAGGTCTACGCCTCAATTATGTTTGCAATAACCCTCCTGGGTGCGAGAATTAAGCATGGCTCCTAGAGGATAATAGGCAGATGGCATAGTTATAGAGTTTCAATTTATGTATCTCTCTCTCACATCAGTGATACTTTAGAAAACATTTTTAAAATTATTTTGAGTTGGCCTTTTTCAATTTTAAGCATTCAGACTAAATCTATGTGTAAGCAGTCTTCCGAAGCACCATACAGCAAGGATACTCTCCGTTGTTTTGAATTATGGCTCTATTAACTTCACAAAGCTTGGCAAGGGTCAAGGATTGTGGATGTTCTCCAGAACTTTGGAAGGTACCAGAATAAACACAGATTTCTGAAAGTTTCCAAAGTCCTAACTCATCTGATAGTAGCTGCAGGCAAGACACAGCCACAGATCTTTTTGAACGCAGCTGTGCATTGATTTCAATTATAAAATGTAATGCAAATTGCCCCACTCAATTGACCTTCATGCTACTCTCCATCTTCCTTATTATCTCAGCTATTATTCTATAATTTGCCAAGATGTTTTTAGTATGTGCTTTTCCATGAGAATAATTTATCAATGATCAAGACATATGCCAACATATCTGGATACATGGTAAGCAGGATACACAGATTATTAGATGTATTTCCTGAACTGCTTCTAAGGCCCAACATTAATTCAATTGTAAATAACTGCACAATGCACACTTTTATTAGAGCTTTGATGTGTGCAGTGTGTGTCTGTGTGTCTGTGTGTCTGTGTGTTAGGAAAAACTTTTCTACAGCAAAGAAATATGGTGTGGAAGTAGATGTTTTAGTCATTAGCCATTCTTTTTCAAACATGTCTCCTGTCTTATATGGGATTTCAGATTTTCCATGCACAAAATAATATCTAAGAAGGGTTTCTTTTTAGTTTGCTATTAATGCCTTTTTCCATACTATCACAATAATTCCATATTCCGTGAGATCTGAAATAATCTTGCATACTTTTGAATAAGGTCTCTAAAGATAATTCATTCAAACAATATTTCAATGACCTCAGATGAAACACCTATTTTAAATAAGTCAAAATGTATTACCATTGTTGCTCATTTCTGCTTTGGACATAAGCCCAGACTAGATCAACGTTATTCTCTTAAACTGCTGAATTATTCAATTTCATTTGAGCTGACTGTGTGAAAAAACTCCTAAATGGATTCATAAAAACAGTTCAAATCATCCTTTAAATTTTCCTGTTTGCCTTCAGTGACAATGTCCTGGTCTATGTTAAGCAGATCTAGATAATGATAATATATGGGCCCTAGCTTCAAAACAAATTGACAAAGAGGACCCCTGGTATCCCTATTCCTAATGTAACAAAAGCCAAATTCTGGCAGGAGTGCCAGCATTTATACTTTTTAACGCAAAAAATAGCCGTTTCTAACCAAAGCACAATCTTAAGGTTTACTTCTACATACTTCCTGGGAATGGAACCTATTTTGAAATACTTGCAAACTTGTAAACAAATGCAAAGGCATATATTGTGACTTTTGTTAAGAAAAGTGTATTCGAATGTTCATTTTTCATAAATTACCATGGGTGTTCTGCTGTTAAAATCACACCAAAAAACATTGTTTAGTATCACATTTTTTTAAAGTTACTATTAAAATATTCCTTGCACACAGGAAGAAGGCAGGAATCCACAGAATCATTGGAATGACAAAGAATAATTCTTAGGAATTATACCTATTTTAAAATCATAGCCCATTGAACTTACAGTTTATACATATGATTAAAAAGTGTATTCTTTGTATAATTTATAAAGCAGACTTTAGCATTCCACTTTAATCACCTGGACTGATCATGGATATTATTTCATTTGCCCTCCTATCTTCTTTATTGAGAAAGCATGTACAGGATCAGTTAATAGTTGAGAATATATTTGTTAAAATATTCATAAATTGAGATGCTATATGGAACTTAGAATACAGCATTATTAAACTAGAAGTTGCACTCTTGACAGGAAAAATTGGAAATATTTCCATAAACTATCAAACAGCAATAACTGAACAGTAAAATGCTCATTTCTGCATAGTTGATGCTGCTAACTCAAGAATAAGTAAACTAATGAAGCATTTTCCTGCAAAAATAAACAACTTTTCTAGAGCATAGAAACATATGTACCCTTATTTTCATTTTTTAAAACTTGTATTTATATCAAGATAAATGCGTTACACTGAACACTGAAACTACCGTAGTGATGTGAATGTTCCCGTTTTCTCTAAAACCATGATAGCTCTTTTGATACTCACTTGAATACTTCCTGTGTTTTAGAATGTGTGCCCTGGATACGTTTTTAGAATCCTGTGTGGTATGTATTAGCCCTTAAAGTAGATGGAACAAACCATGCAAAGTTTTAATTCATAATCTGAAATGTTACGTATGAAATATAAAATTACTAATCTGCATAGCCCATGGAAAAGGAAAGACAAAATTTCAAAATGAATTCAATTCAATGTAGTGTATTTACTTTTATATCATCATAATAATATCTGGATAAATGCTAATCAAGCAATCAGAATAACAAGAGGGCTACATTTACAAACTGAACAAGAGACACCAGAATAATCCAATATTGTTTTTCACATAATGGGATACTGTAATGTGATTGTATTAGATCAATTTTTGGGTCTAGCATTGTATCAGGGTTGGGACAACCTTTAGTGAGCCAAAGGCCGCTATTATCATTGGAGAGGTGGGCTTTGAAAGCCACGATATATACAGGGCCAGTTCTGGGTTTAGGGAGTGGCATTTTGGGATTTCCCTTCATTTTCTTTTTAAAATAATTTCCATTGTGTTGTCCTCAATTTAGGCCTTACACAACAGCTTGCATGTTTCTTATCTGAAACTGCTGTCAGTTTGTAGCAATCATGTACAAAAATCCCCAAAAGACTATGTGAGGCCCTCAAGTCAAAGGCTGTCCACCACTGCAGTGTAAAGTTATATCTTTATACGGTACATGCAGTACAATGTTCAATAATAGGAAATAAAGTCCACTGAACAATACAGTCTGCTACCTAGCTTTCCAATGTAATAGCAGTTATTGGACAAGGAATTGGAGTCTGTCGTCATTGTTATTAGGCTTCCGTTTATTTATTTATTGGCAGAGCTCCACTATCAATTCTGGCATAGCTTTTCTAGCCTGAATCTTGCAGATATCTTGGGACTTTCTGACCGGGATTCTTGGGGGTTAGAATCCCAAAATGTCTGAAGGGTGTCAGTTTAGAGAAGGCTAGCCTTTCAGTTGGTATATATATCCCTAATGAGCCACCAATAGCTGTGATAGCTCCATTATGAGAATGTGAAAGAATAAACCTAGGGAGTTATGCAAAAGGTAAAAAGAATAACCTCTTTAATATTTAAAACTCTGTTGAGTTAGCTGCTTGTTTACATATGCTGTGCGAATGAGGAAGCAGTGTACAGTATTTTTAAAATAGTTTATTCTAGTGATACATTCTGTTATTTCCAGTTCAAGTGACGCTGTTCTATAGTTGGATATATCACTTGTCCTAGGTAGTGAATTATAGCAAATAATTCTTTCACAATAATAATGTGATAATGATTGAAATAATTTCTTCTTCCTTAAATTACAGTCTTACTTTGTGCCTATGAAAATGCATGCATTGTTCCATTAATTCCTTTGGACTATTATGGGGTTCAACATTTTCAATATTGCCTGCCTGTAACAATGAATCAAGTTAGAATGAAATAACAATTTTGGACTTTTACATTCTTTCCCAATATGTTCATTTTAATGAAACTGATTTTAATAGCACTTTAGTATTATATAAAATGACTTATAGAACAGTAGGGTCTTAAACCTACAGCATTTATGATTGAAATAATTATATATTTTGGAAACAAAGTACTTCATTGTTTGTTTTAGTATATGCCTGTTATCAAGTAGCAACAAGCAGCGAATTATTGAAATTGTAACAATTGCCAGTAATAAAATAAAACCCATAAATCCATAATGCAAAATCACTGATATGAATCTTTCATATAACTTTTAAGTTTTGAGGAAGATAAATGTTTGCATATAAAATAGGTTCTCAGGGTTTAGGTGGCTTAGGACATACGATGGCTGCAGGACAAGAGGCAAATGTATATTTTAGATTATGCAATCTTGATAAATGTAGAAATGAAATATGTGCCTCTTTGTAAGGCAGTGCTTATGTTGCCAAATGAGAACTGTATTGCACAGAGCTTTCCTGACCAGTTCTAAAATATATGTGCCACAGAAAAACCAACTTTGAATAAGATTGGGAAAGGGGATTGGCTGCCAATTAAATGTTTAAAATGATGCCAAGGAGGGGGTGGTCTTCAAATCAGCTGCTTTAAGGAGGCCTCATTAAATGTTAGGGGACAGAAACATTTTCCAGTAATTGGACTGAAGATAAAATCCAGAACTTTTCTTTAAATAGTAGTTTAGCAGTGTGACAAAAATGAATAAAACTTTTATTAGGAATTAACCCAAATTGTTAAAGCAAAAATAGTTTTGTTGAATATTATCAAGTTAAATTTCAAATATGGAAATAATATTTTAGGTGAGTTCTTGGATTTTAAAAGTAAAACTATTAGAGACTGACTGAGAATAAGAATGCACAAATCTGTGGTTCATTTGATATTTAAAAACAAATGTAAAGAACAGAGTATTTGCACAGACATTCCAGTTCCAGAAAGAATTACATATTTTCCTGTGGTTACTTATATAAATATTAATCTACTCTACTCTGAACTAGATTTTAACTGAAAGGACAGAAAGTTCTAAACTATTACAGTCTTGTTAGTCCGCGCCAAGAAATAATGCAAAGTTTCAAACTCAAGTTCATATCTATTTATAATTTATTTTTTCTGGACAATCCACACCCTACATTTCAGGTGAGGCATGCATAAGACAATACGTTATGTAGTGAGAATTAACTTATTAACTTATCCTGTCACAGACCTCTGCCTTAGGAATTAGTACACCAAATGATTTGTTTCTAAAATACATAATGTGTTCAGGTCCTGGTTTTATCTTATTAGCATTCTGAAAATCAATCTGTGTCCAACGTGAGACTTATTTTTCATGATATTATGAAAACAAAGAATGCGGACTGCTGTGCTTTCACAAAAAAGGGCACACTTCCAACCCTCTGCATAGAAAAAGGAGAAGACCGTTGCTTCCATAAATTGCCCACATACAGATATTTCAACCTGTAGGGAAACTTGCAGAAGCTTGTTGGACCCTTAGCCTTCTTTTTGACAAGTGCTAATAATCAGACTTCTTAGATCTTCTTTCCCTTAACTGCTTCCATTCCAAACTGTAAAGAGTGAAGCCTGCTTGGAGAGCTGCCCATCATTTCTCTAAACAGAGAAGATCTCTTTAAGCTGTGAGCCAGAAGCAGATCATTGTCTTTAATGCCCTGATCTACAGTTCTTGTTTGGACAGTCATGCAGGTGTGGCTCATACAAAATCCTTCTGGATTTGAACTCCCTTTGTGTTGCCTTTTAAATGATTGCTAACAACTAGGCACTCTGATATTTCAATCCATCCTGCTGGGTTAAATTCCTCTCAGGATTTCTCAGAGAATAAGCATAGATTCCACTGGCAATTAGCACAGGTAACCAATGAGATAATCTATTATACTGTTTCTCAACAACAGTAACCAACTAAAGTGTAGGTTTTGGACTCCCAGAGTGTTGACTGGGGAATTCTGGGAGTTCAGCTCCATACATCTTAAACTTACTAGGATTAAGAAACCCTTATCTATTATATTTGACTGTCTCAGACCTGGATATCCCAGAGGTATTAATTTTCTCTTAAATTATTAATTAAATTAATCCATTCAGGTTGGAAAGAATTCTTATTCTTTTATCAGTGCATCTCCCACATATTTCTACCGGTAGTCCTCAACTTACAATCACAATTGAGCCGAAAGTTTCTGTTGCTGAGTGAGACATTTGTTCAGTGAGTTTTGCCCCGTTTTACAACCTTCCCTGCCACAGTTGTTAAGTTAGTAACACAGTCGTTAAATTAATCTGGCTTCCCCATTGACTTTGCTTGACAGAAGATTACAAAAGAGGATCACATGACTCCAGAACACTGCAACCGTCATAAATATGACTGAATTTTGATCATGTGACCCTGAGTATGCTGCAATGGTCGTGGGTGTGAAAAACAGTCATGTCCCTTTTTTCACTTCAAACCATCACTAAATGAACTGTTGTAAATTGGGGACTACCTGTACTCAAAAACAAAGTTTTTGGAGCTCAGTGATATTCACTGCCAAGTAAGCATACCTAGATTACAACCTACATGTTTGTACAAGAGATAGAAACTAGTTAGGAAATGAATACATTTTATTTTATTTTAAATGTAAACAATAATAGTAAAAGAGTGGGACATACTTGTGTGAGAGAGAATGATTGTGAGGTAATAAAGGGATATGTCTTTGGCATCTACAACTATCTAGAATGAAACAAGTTTTTCTGCTAACTGAAAGGTTTTTTTATTTACCCTAAAAGTTAAAGAAGATGTATTAGCAGGATTTTTTATTTTCAGCTCTATTATACTCATTTAAATAAAAACAATTAAAATGTAATTTCAAATCATTTCCTAGAAAAAAAAAGTTTAACAGGAAAATATATATCTAGAAAAATTATCCTTTTAAAGTTCTACTGGATTCACAATGCACTTTTAGGCTGAATATTAGATACATAATAAAAAGAAGAACTTGACAGTTGCTGCAGTAGAACTTTTGAAATTTCTGTAACAAATGTTTTGCAATAAAAATGGATGTAGTTGAAAATATTTCTGCAGTTTTTTGGTATTTCTGTTTATGATCATTACTTCTCTCTTAATCCAATATTCAGCTAATTGTTGTGACTAACCAATTCCACAAATATACATGTTCTACATTTACACCATGTTGTTACTGACATTTTTTCAGACTTCCAAAAATGGTTGCTTCAGTTTTATTCACAGAGCAGTTTTGAGCGTTGATATAAAAGTTAATACCTGCCCTAACAGGATGCTTTAAAAATTAAAATTGTTGAGTGAGAGTGTGATATCAGACTTCACTTGCTTTTAATCCTGGGAAATTACTACCTATAATATGAATATGAAGGCTGTGTTTTCCTCACTGCATATAATTCAATTTCACAATGTGTGTTCAATTGAGACAAAGATTATCCTATACACAACAGTCAGCTCACAAATCTATCAAAATAAAATGAACAAGTGGAAAACAGGAAACATCTTGCCATCTTTACTTAGAAAAAGAATATCTAAGACTGAAAGGTTCAAAAACCACAGAAAAGGCTGCCAGATCTAACTGCAAAAAACTAGGTTACCAACAGATGGCAGCAAAGAGATACGGAGATAATCAACTCTAAGTGAAGCAAAGGAGCAATCACTAAAATTCCCATGCACATTTTTTTTAATGGGCCAATTGTATGAGTCAGTTAAATAAAATACAAGCAACAGGGGCAGAATGGCATCTTTATACATTTCTTTGCTCTATTTAGTGAGAGCTAGAAATGTAATTTTAAGAGCAGGAAGTGAAAGTGATATAGGTTAAGAAAGTGCTCAGTCTAAAAAGCTGTTTTTAAAAAAAAAAAAATAGAAGGCAAATTGGCCTGTTTCCAAAGTTCAATTCAACAATAGAACACAACAATAAGAAAAGAAGTAATAGATCAAGCATGTTTAGAGGCCTAGGCTGAATGGCCAGATTATCCAGTTTATACGATACTAGAGAGAAACCACCACACTACACTGCTATACACGTTGAGACAGTGGTCAGCCTCTCATCAACAATACAGTGTTATTGTTAAGTGTATTAGTTCATTGTCAGAAGAAATATGAGCAACATAGTGAAAAGAATGCTTGTTCAATTTTCTGACTCTAAATAACAATAAATCCCAATGTAATTATTCAATGCAATGGTTTTTCTTGCTTACAGAACAAAAGCACTGGGCTCCATGCTGATGCCACACAATTATGATTTGTGAAAAAAGACCAAGAATAAATCTTTTTGGTTTCCATGTAAAAAAAATCTGTTATACTTATCGGAAACAGTAGCCATATCCACCTCAATAAATATGAGTTATGTTATTGATTGAGGATTGATGTTCAAAAATGAAAATAGTCATATCAGCAAATCTGGGCAACCCAGGAGTTTCTTTCTTCAGATGAAGGTTCTCTTCTCAAAGTAACATGGCTATGCTTCAATGTACTTCAGAACAGTGCATTCCAACCCACCAATCTTAGTAAATTCTTCAATATATGATATTTTGGGACATCAGAAGCTATCTCTCTAATTTTAATAAAACACTATGTCTATCAAGATTCAGCTAGGTATCATCAAGGACCTGATTCCAAGGAGAAACCAAAGGAAGCTGGAATTGCTTGATACATTTTGTGTAATATAGGAAAACACAAAAGTTAGAAGCACTGTAAAAGTAATTTGCAATGGTTCTAACACAACAATTGATTGTTTATTTATTTACAGTATATGCTATTCATTGTAGAAAGTTAGCACACACTTAGAAGAATGAAATATTTTGAGAAATATTAAAATAGAATATGATATCTCCCTGGATGAAAAACGGAGAAACATGTTCTTGGAAAGCAGACCCCACCTTTCTTAATAGCTCTCAGCAAATGTCAGCACTTAAGAGATAAAGAGATAGCTAGCTCTATTCATAAGCAAATACCCTCACCCAAGATCCAACAAAGGTTGGATTAGCCCTCAGCCACAATAGGTATCGTCCAAAGCCCCTTCATTGTATCATCTCAGTTGCACCACCCCTAGCAGTTCAAACTTCAACCAAATGTAGCTCAGACAAACTTCTAGGATTTGTACATGGCTCCATGGGCACAGGAACAGGAAGTTCAAGTGCAAAGCCTAAGAGAAGGTATAAATACTCCCCACCAGGGGTGGGTTTCTTCCGCTTTAACAATTGATTCACTTGGTGTGGGGATTTTGCATGCTGCGCATGCATCACCTTAGGCCCGAAAATCAGCTGATTTAGCTACTGGTTTGGTTAAATTTAGCTACTGGTGCGCCCAAACATGTAGGTAAATAAAGTGATTTTTGGCTCTAAGGTGATCCGAATGCAGCACACATTTGGCGTGCACTCCACGCACATTACCTTAAGCCCAAAAATCAGCTGATCAGCTGGATTTTGGGCCCAATGCACGCACAGTACGTGTTTAGCTACCAGTTTGCCAAACCAGTAGCCTATCGGAATAAACAGTTCGCCCAAACTGAGCCAAACTGGTAGGAACCCACCCCTGCTCCCCACTTGCAATTCCATGTGGTCAGCTGAACCAGAACTACAAACTTGTTGTTCTTTTCATCAATAAATTAACCCTCTTCCAATCAGCCTCCAGCCTCCATTTTGTCTCCAGTGCCTTTCTTCTGGCTTGGAACTGAACCAGATGGATATTTCTTCCAACACCATCTTGTTGTCCAAGTAGACTTTGGGCAACATAAACTTGTTTGCCACCCAACTCTCAATGCCATTTAAGAATTCTGGCACAGGTTAGATAACTCTGTCAACCTTCCAAATGGGTTGATCACAAGTTACCATGCAGATATGAACAGTGAGTATCCTGGAAGGAATCATCCAAACCATCCAAAGGGGACATCAGGTTTCCTACCCTGCCTCAACATAGTTTAATGTTGGAAAATTCTGCTTATTAGAAGTCATCGTAGTCAGGATGTGCAGCATTGTTTTGCTTTTTTTAGGACAAAGACAACACTTTAAGTGGTCCCGCTGGGGACCATGCTCATAAATGGATTAATTAATTATGTGCCAAGGTTAAAACTATGTTTGATTTCATTTACATTTAATTAAAATTAAAAACAGGATATGATTTCAGCCCAATCGTGTTTTTCTAAAGTTTCCCTTATTTTTTAAAAAAAGACTACTTATAGAAAACCCTGAGAATGAATCCTGAAGGAACGCAAAAAAGTATTGAGGATTCGGAGCTCCCTCTGGGCTTCATAAATAGCCTCCTTATATCTGTCTGCAAGCAGAAATAGTTTCTATGGATTTACTTTGCTTAGATTCCTCTTCTTAAATCTTTTTCCTGTGCCTGTGCTGTTATTGAACTATGACCACAGGGTGTCAGTATTTCCTCTGTGAAACTCAGCAGCAGGCCATCTGTTGACCTGACTTTCTTCCAAATACATGCACATGCACACATATATACACACCCACTTTTACTTAAAATGAGATTGGGTAGTTCTTTTCCGCACTCAAATGGGGGGCATCTTTTAATTTCCCTGAACGTCTTCTACACAGAGAGAGATTAAATATTCAGCTGATGTCAACCAGCAGCCTTTCACATTTAGATGGCTATTTTTCCATGCAGATGCTTTAAATGTAGAACCAACAATACCTTTGAATAAAAAGTAAACATTGGAAGAAATAGGCTGTGTCCAATTACAGTATTTTTGCATACTCGTTTATTCTTCCATATACCTTTCTGCCAAAGATGTTGCTGTTTCCCAGAAGCTTGTTTTCAACTGTCCCTATAGCAGGTCTCTAATAAAGGTAAAGATAAAGGTTTCCCCTTGCACATACGTGCTAGTCGTTTCCGACTCTAGGGGGCGGTGCTCATCTCCG
>JANHFQ010005259.1:16777-27033 GCA_032468035.1 Aparallactus werneri | reverse complement strand
CTCTTTCTTTCTGTATCTCTCATCTCTCTCTTTTTTTATCTGTCATCCCTCTCTCTTTGGCCCATTGGTCAGTGGGAGCAGCTCCTCCATCCAGGTGTGCCGTGGACCTCCAACATTTTCTCACGGATGATCCCCGGACCACCAGTTGGGGACCTCTGGTCTAGCTAACCAATGTTGTGCTTGTCCCTTCTCTGCTCTACCTGTCCTTGAATCAGGAGGAGGTATGGACTCCACCTCCTCCTCATTCGTAGCGGGTGGCAGCTGCTCATGGTGCTCGCCTGGAGACTCCCTGCCAACTTGCTGCAGATGTGGCTTACCTCACTCAGCCTCTGCCTGTTGCTCATCCAATTGACCCAGCTGAGTCTGCTCCCTCTCCGAGCCCCGATCCTGACCCAACACTCAGCCCCGCACTTTCCTCTGTGGACTCAAACTCACCCCTACTCCTCTGAACTCACAACCAAAGAGGAGTCCGGGGTGGATCCCTGACATGTTGAGAAACATCGTGTTTGCTTGCTTTTCAGCCAGAAAGCTAGCAAACAAAATTATTCTCAATAGTAGAATGGCTCTTTCCAGCTTTTTCTTGCCTTCAGAAACATTGCAAGAGTTGGTGCTGTGAAAGAGCCTCTTTCTACCCTTCAGAAACATCACATTCACAAGCTTTCTGGCTGGAAAACTAGGAAGTACAATATTTATGAAGGGTAGAAATGCTTGATCTGGCTTTGTCCTAGAGGTGCTTTTAGCAAGAGGCAACTGGACTTTCTTGTTTTTCTTTGAAGATATTTTGCTCCTCATTCAAGAAGCTTCTTCAGCTCTGACTCTATGATGAAACATCTTCAGAGAAAACCCAGAAAGTCCAGTTGCCTCTTGAAAAAAGCAACTTTGGGACAACCATAACATGGATGACTGAGAATCTCCATAGACATTTAGCTACCGTATGTACTTTGGGATGAACACCCTTCGAATGGTGTAAGAGTATTGAATGGATTTCCAGGAAAAAAATTGTAGACTATGGGGATCATTTGTGCTTCAGTTTCAGATGCAAGACTCATCCCCAACAGCCTACACCTATGTTCAACAGTAAAGAGATACAGGAGTGGTGGGATTCAAATTTTTTTACTTCCGGTTCTGTGAACATGGCTTGGTAGGCGTGGCTATGCATTCGGCCAATCAGAGGTGGCATTTGTTGGGTTCAGTCAGTCACAGATGGTATTTGCCAGTTCTCAAAGTTATCGCTACTGGTTCTCCAGAACCTGTCGGAACTGGCTGAAAACCATCTCTGGATACAGGGCCAAAAACATCCTGCAGAAAGCACAGCTCCAACTTCTCAATGACTCAGGTGACCCTGAGGACACAGATAAACCTCCAAGTGGCCTCAACAAGTCTCTAAAGGAATGCAAATGACCAGCTCTCTTCAATGAATATAATTGGATGAGAAGCAAAACATCTTCAAAGAAAAACAAGAAAGTCCAGTTGCCTCTTGAAAAAAGCACCTTTGAGACAACCATGACTTGGATGACTGAGAATCTTCATAGGTATTTTTTCCGGCTTTCTATATCCTTCAGAAAGATGCACAGTGGGAACCATCCTGATCTCTTTCAGCAGATAGGTCCTGCATTCCATCCACTTAATGGCCCACATGGTCGCTTAGCAACCACAACCTGAAGGGACAGGATTGTGATTGTTGAGTGAGGAGATCACATGGTTGGTTGCCTTACATAACAACTGCAATTTATGACCAAGATACCCAATCCAAAAGTGTTCATAAATCAAAGACTAGCCATGTTCTTTTCAGAATTTTCTTTGAACAAAATGTTTTTCTGTATACATTTTACTCTAGTGTACATATTTTTGTGACATTATTCTGTGACACACACACACATGCTGCATGTACTTTCCTGGAGCAAACCTCTGAACAAATAAATTTTGCCACAAAAGCATGATATGATTTTTCTTCAAGTTGAGGAGGATGTAAACATGATAAATCTTAACAATTGCTCTTGAAAACATTTTTTTTTCTAAAAGCTCATTTATGTAGCAGTAATTTCACTAAAAGGAGAAATGACAAGATAGTTTTAAGTCTATCAACCTTGCATATAGATAATGTGCTAACCATAAAAACAAGAAAGAAGGGCATGTTATCTGTCCCTGAACTCCACTTTATAGAAAATTGAGCGTGGATATGTAGGTAAATATTTTGCCCACATCAAAGTTTCCTCCCACTTCCTACCAGCTATTCTTACAAATAGTTATTCTGTTTGTGCAACTGAATTTAATCTCTGGAGAAACCTATGCTTTCCTGAATTTGTTATAAGATAAAAAATATCATTATAGCAATCCCAAGAGACCAATCCTAGTTCTTAAATTTGATCAAATTCTTCCTCTTAAACAGGTAGCTTCAAATTATATTATTTCTTGTCAGAAATATTAGCTTATCGTAAGCTGAGCTGAGCTTGCTGTGGGTAATACCTCATTTCTCATTAAAAGTCATTTGGAAAGCATATTAAATAGGGATTTAGTTATTTTCCGAAGGTGGAAATATTAGTCTTCTGTCAGCAGACAAATTTTGTTGCTGACAATTTTTAAGGGGTGATTCCCACCACCCTTCCTTTGCAGGCCTGTGTACCCTAAACTATGCTTCAGAAGATCAGTCTTACTAGAGTACATTTTGAAGACATAGCGGGCAGAGAAGAATTGAGAACTCATGTTATGCATTAAACAAATCTCCAGGGATTGTGTGTGGAAATCTTTTAAGAATGAGTAATTTCTCATTGATTGTTTAGCTTTACAAAAAGCTATTGGCAGCCACACAAGCCTCTGTTAGTTGGAAAGGGTGAAAATTATGAAGATGGCTTGTAATTTAATCACATAACTTCTTCTCTGTTGCAATCATCTCTATACTTTTCAAAACCTTGTTAGTTCATAACAATAAATTAAAGCTAGGAAAAAAGAGCCTGTTTGGTGTTAATAGTTAAGGTTTCTGGCTTAAATTCAGGAGACTGTGAGTTCCAGTCCCACTTTAGGCACAAAGCCAATGAAGTGACCTTGGGCCAGTCACTCTGTCTCAGCCTTAGGAAAGAGACAATAGCAAACCACTTCTGAAAAACATTGCCAAGAAAACTAGAGGGACTTGCTTGTCCAGGTAGTCTTCTGAGAATCAGGCAGGATTGAATGGAAAAGGAAAAGTTGGATTGATACCCAGAAACATATCTAACTTTCAATCACATTCTTACTCCTTCGGCATTTTAACATAAAAAAACACCTTATTTTTCACATCAGAATTTCTAAGCTTTATGCTTTTTGACAAGAGAACCCAAAATGTATAATCCTCTAACCATACTGTAAAAACATCAATTTCTCTGGGCCCATTTCAATCCATATTATTGTTTTAATGTTTTGTTTGCAAAATAATTTATTACCCAGTAACCAGTAAGAAGGGATTATTTTATTTTGTTTTATATTTTATATTATTAATGTTACTTTATATTTTATATTATTAATGTTACTTTATATTTTATTTATTTATTTATTATATTATTATTGTCCCTTGAATACAGTATTCATTTCTATGAACTGCCTGGCGTAATCCCTGCAGTTTTCTTGGCAAGATTTCAGAAATGGTTCATCATTGCTTTCTTCCTAGGGCTGAGAGCAGTGGTGGGATTCAAAAATTTCCCCTACCGGTTCTGTGAGCATGGCTTGGTGGGCATGACTATGTGTTCAGCCAATCAGAGATGGTATTTGCTGGGGTCAGCCAATCAGAGGTGGTATTTTCCAGTTCTCAAAATTATCGCTACCAACGGAACCTGTCGGAACTGGCTGAATCCCACCACTGGCTGAGAGGGTTTGACTGGCCCAGTTACTCTGGTCTGGTCCCCCTGTTTCTAGACCAGGGGTGTCAAACTCGATTTAATTGAGGGATGAATCAGGGTTTTGTTTGACCTCAGGTGGCCAGGATGGACGTGGTCATGGTGGGCTTGACATCACTCATGTTGGGGGTGCCTGTGGTGGCCTGAGTGGTCTGCCAGTGAAAATGGGCTCCCGAGCTCCATTTTTGGCTGCAACGGCCTTCTGCAACTCTCTGCCAGCGAAAACAGAGCTCTGTTTTTGCTGGCAGAGGCACTGTGAGCCAATCCTTTGCTGTTTCCAGGGCGGTCTCCTGGGCCAGATCTAAGCACCCTGCAGGCCGGATCCGGCCCCTGGGCCTTAAGTTTGACACCCCTGTTCTAGACTGTTGCCTTAACTGCTACACCAATGTGTGTGTGTGTGTGTGTGTGTGTGTGTGTGTGTGTGTGTGTGTGTGTGTGTTATATCAATAATAATTTAAAAATCTATTTGTATTTAGGTAAATGTTATCCTAGGAAGTGGTGCAAATGTTTAAAACTAAAAAAATAAGAATACACTGGACATTTGTTTTTAGATAGACCATAACTTTTCAATAAATGTGAAGAATGGTTTTAAAAGGCTTTTCTATTTGTCCTTAGTATAAATCTGTAATTGAACTCACTTGAAAAATTATTCCTTTGTTTTTGAAGGAGTCACTCAAAAAGGACTCCATCTACCTTGAATTAGGTCATTTTGAGAATTCTATATTTTTGTAGAACAGGCAGATCTTCCCTGCAGATCATTTCATCTCTAAAAACAGAGCAGGCTTCTTTAGGATAAATCTCAGTGGACACTTAGACACTTTCTAAATTATGGAGTTCCCAAGCCATGAAGGCCTTTTAAGATTTAAAAAAAAACAAAACAAAAAAAACAAAGAGAAAGGAGATCACAGACTTCAATCTAAATATTAGTTATTGGAATAAAGTATTTAAAGCCTTGGGACTATATATTTTTCTTCTTAGAATAACTAGAATAACCCAAATTCCAAATGAATGCAAATGGGACAGATCTCGATGAATACAATCAGCTCTTTTTTGCTTTGACTCCAAAATCTGCCATGGTTGTCTTTATCTGCTGAGAGTTGTATTCAAGAATAGAATAGAGAAAAGAATAGAGCCGCCCTGAGTCCGTAAGGAGGTGGGCGGCATATAAATCTTAACAATAAATCTTAACAATAAGTAAATAAATCCATGCAGACTGTCTTGCAATAGATGATGTAGAAATCGCAAAAATTATGGGAAGTTATATATACACACATGTTTATGTGAATACATCCCATTGGATTTATATTCCAAATATGAAACCAGATATAATCAGTTGAAGCTACAGATAGCTACCTGGAATTTGAATGACTGATCATTTCTCGAACAATTAAAATGAAGATTGCAATATACACATAGTCCTTGATTTACAAGCATTCATTTAAGGGCTACTCAAAGTTACAGTTGAACTGAAAAATGACTTATGACCATTTTTCACACTTACGGCCATTGTGGCATCCCCAATGGACATCATATCACAACTGGCATGTATTTATGACAGATGGCTGTCCCGGGGTCATGTGATCATCCTTTTGTGACTTTCTGACAAACAAAGTCAGAATGGGGAAGCCAAATTCACTTGCTGTGTTACTACATTAACAAAGTACAATGATTCACATAATAACTGTGGCAATGGGGCAAAATTACTAACCACTGCCTTGCTTAGCAATGGAAACATTGGGCTCCATTTTGGTCATAAATTGAGGACTACCTGTAGGGACTGCAGGATTTGGTATGCCGTGGTTCGCATAATTCACAAAACTCTAATAGCAAAGAGTTTATGCTGAGTTGATTTAAATAATGGATATATAAACTACAACTTCAAGATTCTACATAGCCCCCCAAAATTAATGGACAGTCATAGACTCTCTTTTGACCGCAAAACATTTCCATAGCACCTGATTCAATTAGCTACCTTAGAAACATCTGGTTACTCATATAATGCCTGAATTTAGTAGCTGGGACTGTAAAGTGCACAACAGGCCAAAATACACAGTTGTAATTGGTTAATTAGAGAGTGCTGACTCATGCGTGGGGCAATCTACACTGAGATTGGTTGCTGTAAGTGTAAAGGGTAAATTTCCCTTTTCCCCCTGCTTTTTCTTCTGTGTGTTCTGTCTACTGTTTAGTATGTCCCTGATTATCCTGTGTTCTTCCTTTCTGAATGATAAATATATTTATATATAAAAGACAATTTGTGTCACTGTCTCCCACTTTATCCAGACAGCTGCTGAGCAATTCCTTGACATATCTGGTTACTCATGCAATGCCTGATAGGACTTTTTCTATTTTCATAATTCCGTTTATCTCAGTTCGTATCTGTGGGTGTATTACAATGCTTTGAGTAAATTATCTCTTTAATTAAGTTCACATTCCAGGAACAATGAGGGTTAAACAAAGTTTGTATGTCTACCCGTAATTTAGGATTTATTAGCAAGTCGCAATGGAGACAGTGATGGAAAACGTTCCAACGGCAAATGCGTTTTTGAAGGGGAGCTATAAGAAGTGCATCCAAGTCAATATTAAAGCTCTAAGCTGCAACCCTCAAAATGTCTATTCCTTTATTTTGTAATTGCTTTCCTGTTATCCTCATCGTAGCTGTCATAGTCTGTCCCCAAAGGCTCTGCACAGCAATTTAACACACAATATTTCATTTTCATAAGAGGGAATTGTTTCAAGCCCAAGGAAGGAGGGGGAGTCAAGTGAAATCATACTTCCATTAACAATTGTGTGTCACTCCTAAAAAACCCGCAATTGACAAATATTTTACTCAGCATTGGGGGTGGGGGCCATGACATCAGCAGAGAGATTGATTTAAAGGACAGGGGGCAAAGGGATCAGCAAGTACAGAGACCTCATTTTGATTCACACATACAGTACCATTAAATTGCAATCTATGATTTTTTAAATGTGTATCTTAATTACAAATGAGATTGGCAAAAAAAAATGTTTTCCTGGGTCATCTTTCATGATATATTATTTCATTCCTCCCTCTTCTTCAAAAACAAATCACTTAACCTGCTTCAACTCCATCAGGGGTGTCAAACTCACATCATCACTGTGGCATCACATGACATATTGGGACCTCCCTCCCCCCTTTGCTAAACTGGCCGTGGGCATGGCCAGCACATGAGGTATCCAGCCTGTGGGCCAGGAGTTTGACATCCCTGATCTACATTGCATTGTTTGGAGGTTTCCTCTTCCTGTTAAGGTTTGTTTCCTGTAATGTATTTCAGAGTATCCTTTGGAATAGTGTCTCCTAAATTTAGGCCCTTCCTGAAATATGGACTTCAACTCCCAGAATTCCCCAGTCAGTGTGCTGAGAATTCTATGAGTCTTTGAATACCCAGAAACTGAGTACCCAGATGGGCATAGACCACTTTAAGTTTTCTCAGCTTCTTGATATTAATGCTGTGCCAAAATGTCCCACTGTGTCCACCCAAGCCAAGTTCCTGACCCAATAAGTTATCATCACTTTTCTTCCTTTGAAGAATAATGAAGAGGCAGGGAGTAATCTAGGCATTGCTGTCAGGGATTTTGGTTAAGACTCTCTACTGCTAAAGAAGCATTTCCCATCTGTGGAAATCCTTCATGCCATACTTCTGAAATTTTAGAGACCTTTGATAAAGCGAGGAATCACTTTTATTCAGCTGACAGAATAATTTTCCTCAATAAAAGATTCTCATAGAATTCTACTCATTGCTTTTGTGCTGATATGATGATGAAACTGGGCCTTATTTAAGTCCAGGTCTCAAACCATTTTGAGAGTTGCAAGAAATTGGGGTAAACAGCATCTGAGTTGATATTCTAATGTTGGAGCCCATTGGGACTGTTATGGCCCACCCAAAACACCCTTATTCATTCATTCATTCATTCATTCATTCATTCATTCATTCATTCATTCATTCATTCATTCATTCATTCATTCAGTGAAGACGACTGGCTTGGCAGATAATGAAAAGTGCTCAATGTATTATTTTTAAAGTAATAATACATTACATTTTTTGCAATAAAACTACAATTTAAGCCAAAAGAAAGCATATATGATTGTTTAGAAGTTGACTCCTATAAGCCTATGAAGAGCAGAGGTTTTAATTTCCTAATTACATTACTGTTTTCCCCACTTCTCAGTTGTCTTGTAGGCTTCTCTGGAAGAGGAGACATTTACTGAAGCTCAGCTGAAGGGTCTCTGTTTTTCTATGGTGGCAATATTACTTTTGATACTTTTTTTCTTGTAGAATAGAGGAGAGACATGATACAACTGGATCATGGCTTAAGACATGATACAACTTGAGATTTTATTTATTTATTTTATTTATGTATTTGTCAATCAAGCTCAAGAAAACAGGTATAGGTATAAACATAAACATGAACAACGAAGGGTATATAGGTAAATGGAGACAGTAAGACAGGGATGATAGGCACGCTGGTGTGCTTATGCATGCCCCCTTAACGGACCTGTTAGGAATGGGGTGAGGTCCACAGTGGACAGTTTGAGGTTGAAACTGTGGGAGTTGGAGGCTGTAACAATGAAGTCAGGTAGGGTATTCCAGACATTAACTATTCTGTTGCAGGTCATATTTTCTGCAATTGAGTTTAGTACAGTTTACCCTGAGTTTGTATCTGTTGTTTGCTCGTGTATTATTGTGGTTGAAGCTGAAGAAGTCATTGACAGGTAAGACATTGTAGCAGACAATTTTATGTACTATGCATAGATCAGACTGCAGGCGACGCAGTTCCAGATTGTCAAGGCCCAGAATTTCTAGCCTAGTGGTGTACGGTATTCTGTTGCGGGTTGAGGAGGATCCGCTTGATTGTGTTGATGTCTCATATACAGTGTGGATTCCAGACAGATGAGCTGTATTCGAGAATTGGTCTGGCAAACGTTTTGTATGCCCTTGTTAGAAGTACAACGTTACCGGAGAAGAAGCTTCACAAATTTAGATTAACAACTCTTAATGCTTTTTTTGCAATGCTGTTACAGTGAGCATTATGTGGAAGATTATATTTGGAAGAACAGACCTGCAGGTGAGGTTTAAATTATCATCCTTCCCAGCTCAGAGCTGGTCATACTTCTAGTAGCCAAATCTGGAATGTATTGCTGTGAACTTCTGTAACAGTCTTCCCTTACTGAATTAGAATTGAACTGAAATGCTCATTTCATCTTTTATTAATTCATTCATTTTTTCCATACCCACCCACCTCACATCAGTGACACTTTGTCTCCTCCTGCCAGCAGAGGGCGTAGGAGTTCGAGTCCAGCATATTTTAAGAGCATCAAGTTGCCAAATATTGTTCTACAATATTCTAGTGTAGGGCATGATGAGAATATATCAGTTCAGTTCTACTTAGACTAGCTGTCGCATGCAGGAATTAGTGTGAGTATAGCAGAAACAGGTGTAACCTCCCCAGTGTTTTTCTTTTCTTCAGTGTAGACAACTTGAGAGCATTTTTCTCCTTGGGCTTTAGGCCAGCTGCGCACAGAACAGCATTTCACACCATACTATGTCAATCAAGAGATTAGAGATGTTAGAAGAAGCAGGCTGCAAGCCAATCAGCTGTTGTTGCAACTGGCCTGGCAACTGCGGAACTGGAGAATGAAGTTTGAATGGATCTTCTTTTTTACTTTCTTTTTTCCCCTTTTCCCTCCTCTTTGGCCAGCTTAACATTTTAATTATAGTGAAAATATGTTTATTCCTTCAATACGTAACAGTACAACCGTGGAAACCCTGGGCAAGCCCAACAGTCTTCAAATACAACCTTTTGTGTCCTTTGCGTGCCTTCACATCAATTCAGGGAATAACTCATGGAGGTGAGATATCCCAGTTTGGAGCCATTTGCAAATCCCCATCTTCAGACACAACTGAAATACACGGGCCATCCTTCTTAGTGCCATATTAGCAAAAGGCAGCTTTTGAAGGTCTTGTGTGGAGCTTATGAAAATTAGAACAATGTCCTGAGTTCTTAAACTAAAATTGACATTCTTACACTTCAGCTTTATATATTTGGTTACATTTCTGCTTCCCTTCTTTTTCTAAAAATAAGTATACTAACCGAACCAAGAACCCTTGTGTTCCAGTTTATGAGGGATGGTAATTTAAATGTCATTAAAGATCCATCAGTAAAAATAGATGTTGATAGGTTACACAACAAGGCTGCCTAAGGCTCCTACTCTATTTGGCTGAGGAGTTTTTAACCCTTCTATCAACATATGTGCCTTTTGTCTTATTTTGGAAAACAGAAAGGTGGTGCTTGGATTATTCCTGTTCAAAGTCCAGGAAAGCAGAACTTAACCAATTTATCCAAGTTCTGAAAAAGGAGTAGGCATTTAAC